>JAODAL010030297.1:0-50175 GCA_025379985.1 Phyllomedusa bahiana | reverse complement strand
CGTTTGGACTCCACACTGTTTCTTTGTGACTCTGTGGCCTAATACGTTTTCCGCCTCGAATGCATTGTCCCACTGCCTGACCTCTTTTACTGCTCCCCCGTACCTCCGCTCTCAGTCTTTTGTGCCACTCTGGGGGTTCCTCGTGTTTTGCCCCCTCCAAATGTCATTGTCCCCTTGCTGCCCTCATGTGCTGTGGCTGCCGCCGTCACCTCCACATCGTCATAATGTTGCCACCTGAGCTCTAGCTTGTTTTTTTCCAGTTTTTCCGTGGCTGACTTTTAGGTACATTCCCCCTTGATTTTTTTGGTCATTTTGCCTCTTAAGTCCCAGGAATTTTTTAGTGAAGCATTCTAAGAGCGGCGGAATTTCGCGTGTCATACTAAAACACAACATTGTAGAAGCCCAAAACCCAAAGCTCCCCTGCAATTTAACATGGCAAAACGTTTACGCACCCTGGGCTCTGTGCAGCCGGAAAATAGTTTTTTAAACGCGATTCTGCCGAATAATTGGACCAAATTTTATTTTGACGGAAAATCGGCGAAGTGACCAAATCGAATTTTTGAGAAATTCCCCCCATCTCAAATATTCGTAAATAAAGTATTTTTGGCCCCTTTTAAATTCACCTGTGGGACTATAAAATTGTGGATTAAAATTTAAAGTGAAGGTGTCTTTCAAAAAAATCTGGACGGCAAAAGTGCAAAAAACGATTGTTATGTTTTCGTAAATACAAGATATTTTTGGCATTTTTCAATTCACCTGTGGTGACTAAAAAAATTGCGGATTCAAATTTAAGTGCAGGTGGGGATATTAACAAAGGTGGAAGGGCAAAATAAAAAGAAACCCACGGGAAATTATATGAAATAAAAGTGGAGTTTTGCACCTAACAAAGGACCTGCAGTTTCAAAAAAAAAGGGATCTATATTCAGGCTGCCCCAAAACCAGGAAAAATTTTTAATAGAAAAAGTTAATATAAAGCTAAAAGAGTGATGTCCCACACTAAATCTTGGGGAAATTTACCAGTATTTTTATAGGCTTGTCTGTGCGCCCGCGGTTTTTCCCCCCCTCCCCCCTGTCATTAAAAGCAGTAGATGTCTTTAAAAAATTCTTACCAATACTAAAAATTTTCCCAAATTTTAATCTAATAAATTTAAGGTCACAGTAAAGAGAGGGTTTTTTGTGAAGAAAAAGAATAATTTCGCTGGTGTTTGGCACATCAGAGGCACCCCCTTTGTCTGAGACGTGGGGAGACATGAGGCTGAAAAGGAAACCTTTTCTATGTAAAAGGGTCATGTGATTTTTTTCCGCCAAACGAACCTACCATCCCAGTCATGCACGCAAACTCTCACCCTGCCTATTCTTAAAAGGGTTTGTGTGCCAAAATGCAGGAACGCCCAAAATGGGCGTTTTTTAAAAGATGAGCACAGTTTTTTAAACCCAAAAAAAAAACGATGATCTAAAAAAATTTGATCAAAAAAAAACTGTGCCGATTTCAACTTTGTTGATAATAATCGCTCAACACTAAAAATAAGCACAAAGCAAATAACTAAAAGATCTTTAAACAAATTTAAAAAATAAATGAATAAATACAAAATTTTAAAGGGTTTTTAATTTTAAAAGGTTTTTCTTGGCTTAATACCAATCTATTTTAAAATTATTACTATTTTTTTAAATGGTTTTATTTTTATTAATTTTAAAGAAAAGTTAAACAATATGTACAATGGAAAAGTATCTTCCCTTCAAAAAAGAAAAAATTTTAAAAAAAAATTTTTTGAGAGTACAAGTAAAAAGGTAATCGGTAAATTTGACCAAAAAATGGGGCACACTTTTTATCAAACATAAGCAAGGATTGACCTGTTAAAAACCTTTTTGTAATTAAAATTTTTAATCCCCCTTTAAAACAAACAAAGAGATATCCCAAAAAGGGCAGAGACTTCAAAATGGGCTGTTCAAAATACCCCCCCAACCCCACCTACTAGTACCCAGCCCAGAACCACCCCTCCTCCCAAATTTTTGCCCCCAGCTACCCCCCACAATTAGGAAATTGTTTGGGAGTCCCCTTAGTAGCATTGGTAATTATATATACAGGGAGGTCTGTATTTATTAGCTGTATCCAGTGTCCCAATGGAGGCTGTTTTGGGGGTTTCCAGTTTAGGACTGACCCAGCATAAACAAAAGTAACCGATAAAGAATTAGGACTAAATTTATGAAAACTGTTTAGATCTAAGACTTACTTTGTTGCCCCTAAACAATCAGAGCTCCCCTTATTTTTTTAGAGCACTTATGAATGAAAGAGACGCTTAACGGTTGCTATGGGCAAAAGGTAGTCTTTGACCCGCTGTTCATCATGTCCCTCTTTTTAATTTCCCCCTTTGGGGCTAATTCTTTAAAGACCTAAAAGGTTATTGCTCGTGGACAATCATTAGGAAGGCCAAGTTTGTCATTCAAAAACCAAGGTATTGAAGCTCAAAAAGCTTGTACTCTCGGACACTCCCATGTCATTTGCAGCAAAGTGCTGCATGCTCTACCACACCTGGAACAGACGCCTTACACAAGGCAGCGCATCGGTTTCAGTCTAACTGGAGTCAAATAAACTCTGCATAACCATTTGGCATGAATGAGTTGGTCCTTAACAGTAAGGACTATATACCTCCAAAAGAATGATAGTTCCCCCAGAGCACTATCCTCCAGAGTCAGAATATTGCTCTGCCATTTTGCAAAAGATTTAGCTGTGGGTAACAGTTGGCACTTCATAATTGCATTGTAAGGGGCCGTTCACACGGCTTATTTCGGCGCGGATTGGCGCCGTACTGCGCGCCGGATTTGCGCTGCAGTACGGTGCCAATCCGTCGCAGTAATTACGGTATTCCACAGGTCTCATAGAGAACAGTGGATTCCGTCACTCCTGCCCGCTCGGCGAATCCGCCAGGCGGGGAGAAAGTGACACGCACATTATCCAGGCACAATACGCGCCGTGGATAATGGAAGTCTATGGGGCCGGCGGGCTGCGCCCCCGCCACACCCCCGCTCCTTATTCAAGCCGGAATTGCGAGCGCAATCCGACTCGCAATTACGGCTTGAATAAGCCGTGTGAACCGGGGCTAAAAGATAGAAAATCTGGCAAGGCGACCAATTTAGGCTATTTTTTATTTCGCCATCAGGGAATGTGCGAGGATCATTGTACATTGACATCTCTAGTGTTAAATACACCTCCACTGTGACATTCATCAACGATGTGTTATGCTTTATGTAGTATTTTCCCTCCCTATAGGGCAAATTAGCTAGTGCTTCAAATAAGCTTGCAAATGCTATCTCCAAAGCCACCTCCAATTAATTGTCATCTGCTTGGATCCACCATGAAGCATAGGATAGCTGCATTGCATCATAATAAAAATGCCGATCTGGTAGCGCTTATGCCCCCTCTCATATTAAAGGGGTTGTCTCGCTACAAAGATCAGCTTTCAACATGTTGGGAGTAGTAAATGAAGACATTTTCTAAATATATTGCGTTGTTAATTTTTTTTGTTAAGGAGCTACCAGTGATTTTATCACCTTCTGTGCTCTCTCTGGTTCCCCAAGTGACCGACCTGTGTACTCTTTTCTCCCCTGCTGTTTGTTCTATCTGATAGCAGGGAGTAACCTCATCACACAGGCAGCACAGAACTCCTGGCAGTGAGAGCTTGTTTGTTATCTGATCTTTCAGACAAAAGCCAGTAATTACTGCTGTTTACTTTATCTCAGAAGCTTCCCTGGTCCTGACAGCATGAGATTGATATAATTAGCAGAAGTCTGAATACACCGAGCTCATATGCTAATTACAGACAGCTTGACCAGGAAGTTACAGAGTAAACAGCATTCATGCATTATCTCATTCATACATCCTATGAAACTTTGAGATGAGACAACCCCTTTACTCCTTTAAGAAGGATCGATCAATCCGAAGGCTAACAATTTAGCCATCAAAACAAAATGTGCTTTAGGGATCACATGTGGTGCGGCACGGTAGAGGTATGAAAGTTTTTAAAGCAGCACCATCTTAACATCTTCCTGACAGGCAGTTATAATAATATTTTCCTCCCCACCTTCCAAGAGCCATAACTTTTAAATGTTTCCACTTGTATAGACATACAGTTGAAACCAGATTTTTTTCTCACTATTTGACATGAAATCAGAATAAACCTTACCTGTTTTAGGACAACCAAAATTATATTTGCCAAATGCCTGTATAAAGAGAGAGAGATTTTTTAAGGCATTTTTATTTCTTTCTGCAAAGTCAAAAGTTTACACACACTAGGATTACAATGCCAGAATAATGAGACAGATGGAGATAATTTTTGAAGACATTATTATCATGTATGTTGACTTCTGGTTTCAACTGTATGAGGATGTGTTTAATGCTGCCATTGAATATTCTAGGAAACCTAAAATTAAAAGTGGGGTGAAATGTGAAAAAAATACTTGTGCCATGTTTGCATCCCTAATGTCCATATGGTCTGCATAGAGCGAGAGTTTTCAGTTCTGCCCGTCAATAAACATATAACTATTGATCAAGCAGGAAAGTGGTGCCATAATAAGTGCAAATAACAGAGGTGAAAGAGGACACCCCTGTCTATTACTTCTCCCCAGTGAGAATGGGCTGGAAATGTAACCATTAACTCGGACTCTGGTAGAAGGCTCTAAGTAAAGAAGATGAAGCCAATGCAAAAAAATATTGGGGAACCCCCATCTGCATCAAAACAACCCATTAAAACCTCCATTCAACAGAATCAAAAACATTCTCATTGTCAAGAGGGGCAACTATACTACCTCAGTTATCGTCGGCGACCTGCAGGTTAGTATACAGCATCCACAAGTTAAAGAGAAGCTGTCACATAGATTATTCCCCCCTTGCTGAGGACAGCACAAGCTAGAGACAGGCCTGCTGTTTCCAGCGCTGTGTCCCTTATTCTGTAAGATGCTGTAGTTTTAGAGCATTTAATGCTCAAATCTTATTCACGAGCAGGTGTTAGCCCCGCCCATCAAATGCTAGCCCCGCCCACTGACAATTATTCACATGTTTCTACCTATTTCAAGTAATAGACTTATCACTTGAGGTGGGCGGTGCTAGCCTCAGATGGGCAGGGTATGAAAAAAATGGACTCTTTTCATGACTCTTTTATGGCTGAAAACTACAGATTTGAGCACTAAATGCTCAAAAACTGCTGCACCCTACAGTATAAGGGACACAGCGCTGGAAACAGCAGGTCTGACACTAGCTTGTGCTGGCCTCAGAAGGGGGATATAACCTATGTGACAAGTTCTCTTTAATGCTCAAATCTTATTCATGAGCATGTGATAGCCCCGCCCTCCAAAGGCTAGCCCCACCCACCTGAAAGCAATTCACATGTTTCTACCTATTCAAAGTAATAGGTTTATCAGTTGAGATGGGCGAGGATAGCATCAGGTGGGCGGGGTATGAAAAAACTGACTGTTTTCTGACTCTTTTCTGGCTGAAAACAGCAGATTTGAGCATTAAATACACGAAAACTACAGCATCTTACAGAAAAGGGACACAGCGCTGGAAACAGCAGGTTTGTCACTAGCTTGTGCTGCCTTCGGCAAGGGGGACATAAACTATGTGACAGGTTCTCTTTAATATCTGCATAAATCCGGACTGATCCATTCCTACTAAAGACAGGATTTCAGAACTCAGTATCATAGCCAATACCTTGGCTAGGACTTTAGCAATAATGTTCAATTATGACATGGATATATAAGAGTTGACAAGATTAGGTGGTTTACCAGGTTTATGTATCACTACTATTATGGCTTCAGAAAAGGAAGATGGCAGTAACCCTTCCTCCGCTGTGGACCACTCAGCAGAAAAAGCACTTGAACCAGGTTTATTTTTTTTTTCGTGTTGCTAACCTGCCTATAAGATTCTTAGTTCACACGTTTTGATCAAAAAATGCTTAATAACCCAGGCTTACAACGTTATTCAAGGCGGGTGGTCCTACTGTTTTTCTTACCTTCAATAGAGTAAAACAGACTTCTCATAGGTCAACTGACCTTCCATAATCCAGAGAGAAAAATAAAAAAAGTAAACACTGCAAGCATACTGCATGAATAACAACCTGGGGAAAAGTGGGTGGGGTGCAAGAGACCAAAATGGAGGCATCCATTCCTCCCTATATAGTTTTAAAAAGCAATATATCCCAAATACAATGTATAGTTCTGCACAAAAAAAAACATTCCTGAAAAACACAATGTGAACCTGGGTGCCACTGGCTTGGCTGCAGCATATCAGCTAAAAGGGCTATACAATACATGGAAACCTCTAAAAAAGCATTTATGCTATCTACAATACATGAAAAAACTTTGAGATTCTGAGCCTGCTCCATACATATTCCCCACTGTCCCAGCCTTGCTTCTGTCCAGATAAAATAAAAAAAACCTCAAATCCACCTTCCTCCTCGCCTCCGTTCCAGCGCCGTCTCTCTGGGACGTCTCTTCCTGGGTTTCTGTTTACTTCCTCATTTGGCAGTGGAAAGCTTAATGCTGCAGCAGTTATTTCCCACTGCCTGACATCACTGGAAGGGAACAGCACTGAATGGTGGCATATGACGGCTGTAGCCAATTTCCGGATGCAGCTGTAACCATTAGACTGGGGAAAGAAGGTGCACAGAGTGTGTGCTGGAACATCGGTGATATGAAAGGTGAATATAAGGTTTCTTTCTATCTTATATGGGCATCAATACCTTGAATAAATTTAAAAAAAAAAAAAAAAAAAGGGCAACACTTTTAAGCTTCAATATCAATCACAACCAAAGACCGGTATGGAGCCGTGCCTGGAAGAAAAGAGCCATATTTTCTTAATCCTATACATCCTTTGCATTTTGTAAAAGGTACATAAGGAGAGAATGGAGAGGTTGTATTCCTGAAAGCTGTTAGAGATTATAATGAACACCAATCACGAATTAGATGAACTCTCTTTATTATGTTAATATAAGTAGTAATTTACATGAAACCACAGTACAGCAATTTTACTCAACAGTTGCTGTATACATACTTATGATACGGCAAACATTTACATTTTAATAAGCTTGAGGTAGTATGCACGGCATGTACACATTATTAGAGATGGGCGAATTTCTCAAAAATTCGGTTCGGTCACTTCGCCGAATTTTCCAACAAAAATTACTTCGTCCCGAATTACTTCGGCACGAATCGCGTTAAAAAACGGCTATTTCCACGCTGCACCGAGCCTGCAGGGTGCTGTAGAACGTTGTGCCATGCTTAAATAGACAGAGGGAGCTTGGTTTGGTTTTCATACAATGTTGTGTTTTAGTATGACACGCAGATGAGTCATAGTTGCCAACTTTTGAAATTGAAAAAGCAGGAGATTGCAGAGGGCGGCGCGCGGAAAGAAAGCCAGGTAGATGCCCTTATAGCCAGGTAGTAGACCCCCATAACCAAGTATTGCCCCTTGTAGCCAAGTAGATGCCCCTTGTAGCCAAGTAGATGCCCCCTTGTAGCCAGGTAGATGCCCCCTCTGTAGCCAGGTAGAGCCCGCTCTGTAGCCAGGTAGAGCCAAATTTGTAGCCAGGTAGATGCCCCCCTTTGTTAGCCAGGTAGATTCCCCCTTTGTTGCCAGGTAGATGCCCCCTCTGTTGCCAGGTAGATGTGCCCCCCCTTTGTTAGCCAGGTCGTGCCCCCTCTGTTGCCAGGTAGATGCCCCCTTTGTTAGCCATGTAGATGCCCCCATTTGTTAGCCAGGCAGTGCCCCCTCTTGTAGCCAGGTAGTGCCCCCTCTGTTGCCAGGTATGTGCCCCCACATTGTAGCCAGGTAGATGCCCCATTGTTAGCCAGGTAGATGCCCCATTGTTATCCAGGTAGATGCCCCCATTGTTAGCCAGGTAGATGCCCCTTTGTTGCCAGGTAGATGCCCCCTTTGTTGCCAGGTACATGCCCCTTTGTTAGCCAGGTAGTGCCCCCCTCTGTTGCCAGGTAGATGCCCCTTTGTTAGCCAGGTAGATGCCCCCTTTGTTAGCCAGGTAGTGCCCCCATTATAGCCAGGTAGTGCCCCCTCTGTTGCTAGATAGTGCCCCCATTGTAGCCAGGTAGATGCCCTGCATTGTTAGCCAGGTAGATGCCCCCATTTGTTAGCCAGGTAGATGCCCCCATTGTTGCCAGGTAGTGCCCCCTCTGCTGCCAGGTAGACCCACACCAATGTAATAAATAAAACTAAAATAATAAAAGCCACTTATCTCACCAGGCTCCTGCAGCTTCGGACATCTCCTGCCTGATCTCCTTAGCGTCGCAGGGGGAGCGAGTGCAGCCGCGCGTCACACCCCCTGCGACACTGAGGTGTATGTACAGCGCACACCGGCGCTGTACATACAGGGGGAGAAGGGAGGAGGGGAACGATCCCCCTGCCTTTCCCGGGCCCTGCTGCCCCTGCCCTGTGCGGCGGGCCACAAGTAAAATTAAAAACCTCGCCGGGGGGTGGGGGGCCCGGCTGCGGGTGTTTCACCCCTGTAGGAGCGCCGGCGCTTTTGGGCGCCGGGGTTTCCCCCCGCTCCCTTGCGGGGAGGAATGCCAACTCGGGCCGGGGGGGGAAGGGGGGGGGGGGGGGGGGGGGCCATTAGGGGGGAACCCCCCCGCCAAAAAGCGGGAGGGGTTGGGCATGTATGAGATGAGTCCCGTCGCTCTTAGAATCGCTTATAAAAAAACCCCTGGGCATTTAAAGGGGGCCCAAAACTGCCCAAAAAAAAAACTAAAGGGGGGAATGTAGCCTGATAAATTCATGCAGCGAAAAAAGGAAAAAAAAAACAAGTGGACCCTAAGGTGGCAAACATTGGAAGGAGTGGGGGAGGTGACGGTGGCCCCAGCCACGGGAGTGGCACAATGACACAGTGTGGAGGTTTTCGAAAGCAGCCCCAGCAGAGCATGAGGTCAACAGGGGCACAAGGGACATTCGGGAGGTGGAAAAAAAAAGGAGTGGGCCCCACGGGAGGGGCCCAAAAATGAAACATTTGTGGAGGTCACGGCACCCAACCCCACGCGCAGCATGAGGTCGGGACAGTGGCACAATGACATTTGGAGGGTGGAAAAAAAAAGTTGTGGCCACAGGGGGCACAATGAACAGTGTGAGGGCACGACAGCGCAGCATGAGGTCAGGCATTTGGAAACCAATGACATTTGGGGGTGGAAAAAATTTGGAGTAGGGCACAGGTGGCACAATGACACAGTGTGGAGGGGCACGACGCAGAGAATGTGTGGGCCCAGTGGACAATGAAAATTCTGGAGGTGGAAAAAACAGTTGTAGGCACGAGTGGAACAAGGGAAAACAGTGGGGGGACGACAGCGGGCAGCAGCATGGGCGGGGACGTGGCCCCAATGCATTTTGGAGGTGGCAAAAACAGGAGTGGGCCCACAGAAGGGCAAAAAGACACAGTGTGGGGTAAACGACAGCAGAGCATGAGGTCAGAAGTGGCAAAATTTGACATTTTCGGAGGGGGCCCAAAAAGGGATTTGGGCCCACGAGTGGCCCCAATGCCCAAAGTGGGAGGTACGACAGCGCACTGAGCAGCACCCACAAAAAGGGGCCCCAAAAATTAACATTTGGGGGGGCAGACAGCGGGCAGCATGAGGTAGAAGGGGCAAAATGACATTCTGGGGGTTTTGGGAAAAAAAAACAGTAGTGGGCCCACGGATTTGGCCCCAAAATTTACAAAGTGTGGGGGGGGCACGACAGCCCCGCAGAAAGGGAGGTCGGGGGAAATTTGGAAAAATTGAGTTTGGAGGGGGCCCAAAAAAGGAGTAGGCCACAGAGGGGGGACAATAAAAGTGTGGAGGGAAAAGACAGAGCGATGAGGTCGGGCAGTGGCAAAAAGGGACATTCTGGGGGGGGCAAAAAAAAAATAAAGAAAGGCCCAAACAGAGTGGCAAAAAGGGGAAAAAAAAAGTGTGGAGGGAAAACGAAGGCAGCATGAGTGGGACAGGGGCCCAAAAAAAAGGGGGGGGGGGGGGGGGGGGGGGGGGGGGGCATTTTTTCCCCCCCCCCTTGGGGGAAAACGGGGGGGGGGGGGGGCCAAAAAAAAAAGTTGTCCCCACGGGAGGGGCCCAAAAATTTGGCCCGGGTTTGTGGAGGGCACGACAGCAGCACCCAGATGAGGTCGGGACAGGGGGCCACAAGGGACTTTGGCCCCGGGGGGGAAAAAAACAGGAGTAGGCCCAACAAAAGTGGCAAAATTGACAAGTGTGGGGGGAAAACGCCCAGCAGCAGCATGGGTCAGACAGGGGCAAAAACGACATTTGGGGGTGGCCAAAACAGTAGTGGGCCCGGGAGTGGCACAATGAAAAACAGTGTGGGGGGGGCCGACGCGCAGCACCCATGAGGTCAGGTAGTGGCCAATGACATTTTGGAGGGGGCCCAAAACAGTAGTGGGCCCCAACAGAGTGGCACAATGACACAGTTTTGGAGGTCACGAAAAGGCACCCACTGCAGCGATACAGAGTGGCACAAATGACACAGGGGTGGAGGGCAGGGCCGGGAGAGCAGCATGAGGCCCGACATTTGGCCCACAATGACATTTGGAGGTGGCAAAAAAAACAGGAGTAGGCCCAGAGTGGCAAAAAGGGACACAGTGGGGGATTTTAAACGCCAGCAGCCGCATGAGGTAGACAGGGGAAACAACAAACCATTCTGGAGGTGGAAAAACATTTGTTGGCCACAGAGTGGCACAAGGGCCCACAGTGTGGGAGGGCAGGACGCAGCAGCAGCTGGGGTCAGGCAGTGGCTTTAAAAGACATTCTGGAGGTGGCAAAAACATTTTGTAGGAAAAGGGAGTGGCCAAGGGCCACATTTGGGGGAAAGGGCACAAAAAGCAGCAGCACCCTTGGGGGGTCAGGAAAGGGGGCCCACAATGCCCTTTTTTGGGAAAGGGGGGCCCAAAACTTTGAAAGGCCCAAAGAGGGGCCCAAAAATGACACGTGTGGGGGGTCACGACAGCACCCATGCAGCAGCATACGGGAGGGGCCCACAAGGGACACAGTGTGGGGGGCACACGAGAAAGCATGAGGTAGACAGTGGCAAAATTTGAAAAATTTTTCAAAGGTTTGGCAAAACTTTTGTGGGCCCACAGAGTGGAAACAAGGGGAACAGTGTGGAGTAAACGACAGAAGCGGCTTTGAGGCGGGACAGTGGCACAACAAACATTTGGAGGTGGAAAAAACGTAGTAGGCCCCCAGGTGGCACAAGCCCACAGTGTGGAGGGCACGGCCCAGCAGCAGCAGAATGGGTCGGGGCAGTGGCACAATGACATTCTGGAGGGTGGCCCCCCAAACAGTTGTAGGCCACAGAGTGGCAAAAATTTGACAGTGTGGGGGGGCAGACAGAAAGAAAGCAGCATGAGGTAAAGGACGGGGCAAAAATGAGGGTTCCCTGGGGGTTTGGCAAAAAACAGGGAAAGGCCCCCAGAGTGGCAAATGACACAGTTTTTGGGGGGTTTCACGGCAGAAACCCAAACAGCGGCAAAAAGGTCAGGCGGTGGCAAAATAAACCTTTCTGGGGGTGGCAAAAAAACAGGGGAAAGGCCCACAGAGGGGCCCAACAATGACACAGTGTGGGAGGTCAGGGGAAAGAAAGGCCACCAAAGCAGATGGGTCAGAAAAGTGGCACAATGAAAGTGTGGGGGTTTGGGGGGGAAAATTCCAGTTCCGGGAAAAGATGGTTGGTGGGGGGATGGGAAAAAAAAAACTGTCCAGATGTGGGGAAATCAGGCGGTGGGCGGGCACCCATTTATAGTGGCGAGGAGGAAATTTTGAACCCGGGAACCTCATTTCTCACCTTTTGGGGTTGGGGGTTTCAGGGTTTGATGTAGTCTGACCCCCCTAAGGCTTGGTGTGGGGAAAACCCGGGGTGATCCACCCCCTGATTCATTTTTGGACAACGGTCAGGGGGTTTCCAAATTTCCCCGTGGACAAAGGGGGTTTTCCCCTTGGGGTAAAAAGGCCCCCCCCGCACTAAAACCCCGCTCTGTGCCCCCATACTGGCCCGGCAGGACAGCTTCTCCATTGCAAACTCGGAAAAGTTGCGGGGCCACACATCCGGGTTTTGGCTCCCCCGTAGCCCAGCGGATTTTTCTAACTGGGGTGGCGGGAGAGCTGCCCAAGTAGGCCCCCCCACCTTTTGGTTCAGGGACTGCTCCGGGGTTTTGTTTGTTGCTGCTGCTGCTGGGGACTTTTCCCCTACCGGGGGGGGTTTGAAGGAAGCGGGCTCATCAGGGGGAATCCAGACTTGGGGTTTCTGTGATTGGAAAGCTGGTATGTCCTAAAACCCCCCACTTTCCCCCGGGAAAAGCCTTTTGGGGGGTTTTTACGTGAGGCCCCTTGGCCCCAAATGCCCTTTCCCTCCCCCCCAAATTTTAAGTAACACTGGACTTTTGTGGGCGAAAAGTAGTCGCACTTTCTCCAGCCCCTGCCCAGAAAAGATTTTTTAGCTTCTTTTCCGGGCATGAACCCATTTGGGGAATGAGGGTTATTCATCCCGAAAGTCCGGGCGACTGAAAATTTAACGTGGCCTCCTGGGAAAGGGCCCTCAACAAACGGGGTTTGTAACGCATGAGTGCCACTGGTTTGAATCAAAGTTACACAGGGGAGTAACCCCTTTTCCCCCTTTGGATCATAAAAAATCTTTTTAAGGGCCCTTTCTCTGTTTTAAAAAGCCGGCCCAAATGGCAGGCGGAATTTTCCAAGGGGGGGGAAAACTTCGCATATCAGAGTGTTTTGGGGGAAGGCTTTTTCTGCCGTGCCAACTGAGGGGGGGGTTTTTCCGGGCCCTTTGTAGGAAGGGGATGAAGTCATGACATTTTCCCGGGCCCTTTTTCGGGAATCTTTAAGATCAGGGGAAAAGACTTCGGGAAACCTTTTCAAAAATCGGGATTAAAAACCCGGGGCCCCCATACAGGGGCATGGCCCATCCCTCCCCCTTTGCAGGCGGACACCATGTTACCCCCCATTCCCCGTCACCAGGGTTTTCCAAATTTGCGGGTTTGGGGCCGGAGAAACCCCCACCACATCGATTTTTTTCTGCATGACGCGGGCATTTCCCTCCCCGGGTTTTGACTTCGTTGCCGAGGAAGCCAGGGGGGAAAAAAATTTGCGTGACACGCTTTTCCCTTACATGTGGTAGATGGAGCTGTACTTGTGGAGGTGAGATGTGGTGGGGGTTTGGGGGGTTTTAGGAGGGGGGGTATTGGGAAAGGACCCGAAAGTTTGACAATGTGGAAAAGGAAAAGGCGGGTTCCGGGGTCCAAGTTTTTTTGGGGGTGTGCCTGGGAAAGGAAGCATATTCCCCCATTGGGCCTTTTAAAGGACTTTGTACTGGCCCCGTCCGTAGTTAAAAACCCCGGACGTCTCGCTGCCTTTGCCCCTTTTGGAAAAAAAACCGATAAGTCGGGGGAAGGGCCCCCACCTTCTGTTCTACATTTTATGGAAGTGGGGGGGTACTCCCTTTTTTGGGGAAAAGAAATTTTCAGTTTGGGGAAAACTCTCCATCCCCGGTCGGCAAAACCCATTAGTTCTCTGAAGGGTTTTGCAGGGGTCCACCTTTTGGGAAAAGGGGGGACTCCCAGTACAAAAAAATTTGGGGAAAAGGAAAGCACGGTAGCTTCGGGCCCCTTTGGATGGTTGGTTTGCTTTATTTTTGTCTCTTTGCAATCCCCTCCCCTTGAACGACTGTTTGGCCCCAAATTGAGTTAGCAAAGGACAGGGCATTAAAACAGGGGGATAAAGCCCAAAGGGGGAACCTCCCCCCCTTTTTGCAGAGGTGGGGGGAGCCTTGACTGGCTGCAATGGCTGAGTGCCACTGGGCGCTGCTGTGCTGTTGCTGCAGCCGGCAGGATGGACCCCCCACACCCTGACCCAAAGTTTCCCCCCGGGCCCAAACCGGGGGAGGGTTTGACGCTGATGTGTTGACCCCAGGGTCGTGGTGCAAGGGTTAGGCCCTGGCCACGCTTCACTTTCTCCCCAAAGTTTTCTAAATATCCCCAATATTCGGCTCCCCCGGGGTAGCAAAGAACTGCCAAAACCGGGAGGGTAATAATTTTTAAAAATTTAAATCTTTATTTCTGTAGCGCCCCCATATTCCGCAGCATTTTAAAAATTCAAGGGAAAAAACATACAGTCATTAACTTAAAAGTATTTAAAAAATTTAAAAGAAAACCCTGCTCGTGGGGAGCTTACAATCTATTGGGGTTTTATGGGTGAAACATACGGTTAAGAAGGTCCCCAATTTTTTCATAAAATTGGGGGGGGTTTTTACATAAAAAAGGGATGAACCTCCCAACCGGAATGTACTTTAAAATTTTACAGAAAAGGGGCCTGTGGTCCCCAATTTGCAGGGATTTGACGGGGAATTTTTTGTGTGATAGCAGTTAGGGATCTTGGTGGGCCCCAAACCCGGGAAAAAGGGGGGGGGGGGTTGGGGGGGGGGGGGGGGGGTTGTTTTTGGGGGCCCCCTTTTTAAAACTGTGAGGGTTGTAAAATTTTTCCCTGATCGCCCGCGGAAAGCATATTCCAGGGGGGAATTTTTTCCCGGCCACTTTGGGGAAATCTTGTAGGCGGGAATGGGAGGTTGGCATGATTGAGGAATGTAGTTTAAAATTTTTTTTCGAGAGGGGGGGCACGGGTAGGGGGGTTGGGGAACAGAGACTAGGGAGGAGAGGGTTTGGGGAGGAGCAGCGTTGTGGAGGGGGTTTAGGGTGAGAGTGTGATTTTTATATTTGTACCCTGTACTGGATGGGCAACCGGGTGCAGTGACGAACAGGGTAGAAATCGGGTTATAGCGGCTGGGGGGATGGGACAACCCGGGGCTGCTTGCATTTGGACAGATTGGAGAGGGGTAGGGGTTTGCAGAGGGGAGACCGATAAGAAAGGGGAGTTGCCTTTAAAAGACGAGAAAGAAATAAAGAAAAAGTAAGGGAGAGTTTAAAGTTTTTTCCACAGTGAAAAAGGGGAAAGGTTTTTTGGAGATATTTTGAGGTGAGGACAGGTGGGGCAAGGGTTTGGTTTTATGGGGGGGAAGGTCAGATCAGAATCAAAAAAAACCCCCTTTAGACGGGGGCCCTTTGGGGCCTGGGGGAAAAGAAATGGGGGGTTACCCATACAGAAAAATAAATAGCAGGGGGGGGGTTGGGTTTTGTAGATGGGGAAAAAAAGAAAAGAAGTTCAGTTTAGGGGTTTTTTTAGTTTTCAGATGGAGAAAAGGAATGAGGGTCAGGGGGAACACGGCAGACAGCCATGGTGTTTTTGAAAGAAAGGCTGGAGTGATGAGGGAAAGGAGGTTTTTAATAATTGGGTTTTTCACCGAATAGGAGGGTTTAGGGAAAAGCCAAACTATGATGGTTTTTTTCCAAAAGGGGGGCCTGTGTACAAGGGGAAAAAGAGGGGGAGGAATAAAATGCCCCCTGAGGAATAAAACCCGGGAAGAGGAAGAGGAGAGGAGGTCGAACCAGAAAAATGAGACACGAAGGGGGGGGTCAGAAAAGGTAGGCGGGAAAAAACCAACCCGGAGAGCGGTTTTCCTGGGGGCCCAAATGGTGCTGGCTTTGCTGGGGAAAAAAGTTGGGGGGGTCCACAGTTTTAAATTTGTTTCCCCGGGGGGGAAGAGACCCAAGAAAAGCAAAAATAAAGTATTACCCTGAGATTTTGCTGTTAGGTTTTTCTTTTTGAGATTTTTAACAAAGGCATTTTTCCGTGGGTGTAGGGTGGGGGGAAAACCTGATTGCAGGGGGGTTCAAGAAGAGAGTTAGAAAGAGAAAATAGGGGATTAGGCGAGGTGGGCCCAAGTTTTTCCCGGGAAAGTTTTGGAAAATGAAGGGGGTTGGGAAAAAACTGGTCGGTATTTATCAGCACAAAAGGGGTCCGAGGGGGCCCTTTTTTGGGTAAAGGGGTTATGATGGCGTGTTTAAAGGGGAAGTGGAAAGCCCGTGGAGGAGAAAAGGTTACAGATAGCATTTAAGGTGAGAGAGGACAGTAAAAAGAAATAGACTGGACAAATGGGGGGGAGGGAAGGGGGTCAGTTAGAGCAGGTGGGGTGGGACGAGCACCCAGGAAAAAGCCTGGACACTTCTTCTTTGTTTTTCGGGTAAGGGGGTGCGATTTGTTTAGAGGACTTTGCGGGGGAGGGACTGATGGGTATTATTTGGGGTTGTAAATGTGATGTTTTGGGGGTATTTTAAATTTTGTCTTTGAAGTGAGGGGCCCCGGTCTTCGCACAGGGGGTAGGAGGAGCAGGAGCTTTGGGCTTGGGGGGAAAGGGGAAAAGGTGTCAAAGGGGGTTTTTTGGGTTGTTGTGTGGGGGTGGAGATGGGGAGGGGGAAATATTTTTTTTTTGGCGCAGTAAAGGGGGGCAGGGTGAAAAGTCCTGAGAAAGAATTTGTAGTGGGGGAAAGTTTGAAGGTGGGTTTTGGACTTTCTAAAAAGCGCTCAGCACATTTTGGAACATCACTGGAGAAAACGAGTCTGGGTGTTTTTTGCAAAGGGTGCGGGGCGTTTGGCCCTCGGGGTGGTGCGGTTTTTTGGGGTTAGTGGTGAAAAACATGTACAGCGGGGTTTTGTGAGAGTTTCTTGAAACTTTTTTTGACAGCCTGGTTTGGGAAAAGGGAGAGGGGGGATTGGGGGAAAAGTGAGGATTTTTAGGGGTCTGTGATTTCCCTGATATTAATGGGGGGTATTTCTGTATGGATGATGGGGGTTTGTTCCAGAGAAGGCTGAGAATTAGTGATAATGAAGGAGATAAGATTGTGGTCAGAGAGAGCATAAGGAGAATTAGTGAAGTTAGAAATTGAGGAAAGATGACAGAAGACCAGATCCAGAGAGTTCCCATCCTTGTGGGTTGGGGAGTCAGTAAACTGCGAGAGGCCATGAGAGGAGGTTAATGAAAGAAACTGTGAAGCAGAAGGAGACATGGGGTCATCAATGGGGATGTTGAAATCACCCATGATGAGAGTGGGCATTTCAGAAGAGAGGAAGTGTGGGAGCCAGGCGGCAAAATGATCCAGAAACCGCCAACGCACCGCACTGAGTGACTACTACCGCCGCTGCCTCGCTGAGCCCCTGTGCCACTACTTTCTTGGACCTGTGAAGCGGGTTTTTTACCCCCTGGCCGCTTGGCTCCCGACCTCACACTGCTGCTATCCTGCTGACTCACGGCCACACAACCCACTTGCTGGCTGCGCCGCTGCCTGACGCGCAAGCTGACGCCCTCTTCTCCTGACGATGATGAAGCCCTTGCCTCACCCGGCTCCCAAGTGCGGTCGGCTACATCATCATCTATTTGTGTTTCATCGTCACTGCTGTCCTCATCACTAGTGTTGAGCGATTATTATCGACAAAGTTGAAATCGGCACAGCTTTTATGTTGATCGGATTTTTTCGATCACGCGATAATTTAGGTTAAAATCTGCGCATAATCTATTAATATCGCGCCATTTTCGGCGCTTCCTGTCATTTTGGCGGCCAGCAAATCAGCTTAGAGAATAGAGCAGGGTGAGCTGTGTGTGCGACATCATGACTGGGATGTGTATGGTTGCGATTGGCTGGAAAAATCACATGACCTCGTTTTACATAGAACAGCCCTTCCTGTTCTGCCTCAGTGTGTGTCAGCATCTCATAGCAGTAGGACGTGCGCTCTGCCTCTGTCCAACAGCTCAGCAAAACAGCTCAGCTAATTATTTATTTTTTCACAGAGACAGCTATACTTTTAGCTGTGAATATTATAACTTAGGTAGATTAGAAATTTGCACATTTTAGGTAGTTAGGCTTAGAATTTTAAAGGAGCATCTAGCCCTGTAAAGTCACGGGGAGAGCGGGGGGTGGGAAGGGGGGGGAGCCGCGGGCGAACACAGACAAGCTCTTTAAAGGATACTGGATATAGTGCAGCTGAGACTTAGTTTAGACATTGCATTGCAATAGCTTTTTATTAACAGTTTTCTGTTGCATGTTGGGCAGCCTGAACTTATATTAGGATACAGATCTTTTCTAGTAACTGCAGGTCTATTTGTTAGGTGCAAAACTCCACTTTTATTATCAGTATACATTTCAGATAGGTTTTTTTTCACTTTTGGTCAGTCAAGCTTTGTTGATAGAGGTACCTTGCACTTAAATTTCAATCCAGCAATTTTGTAGTCACCACAGGTGTATTGATAGGTTCCAAAAAATACGTTTATTATCCGTATACATTTCAGATACGTGTTTTTTTTCACTTTTGGTCAGTAAAGCTTTGTTGATAAAGGTCCCTTGCACTTAAATTTAATCCAGCATTTTTTTGTAAGGGGATTTGATAGGGGGCCAAAAAACCCTTTAAATTTTCCTATACTTTCAAATTTTTTTTTCACTTTTGGTCAGCAAGGCTAGGCATGGAGGTAGTTTTTGGTACGAGAGAAGGTGCTCCTTTCAGTGCTGGCGACAACACGCATGCCAGCGGATCGTCGGTTGCAGGACCGTCAGGCCTGTCATCGCTGAGTCAGGGCCCTGTGAATCTCTGTAGGCAGTGGTTCGGGGTCCAGGACTAATGCAAGGCGGCAACTCAGCTCTCAGGGTGCATCATCTGAGGCAAGTCTGGGCTGGGGTTGAAGCTGTGCTGGAGGAAGCGGGGAGGAGGAGGGGAGGAGGAGGTATTCCCAGACACCGACGTTACCGACGTCCCTGCCTTGGAAAGAGGTTGGCGCGAATTTGAGGCAGAGGAGGAAGATGAGGAAGATGAGTTTGCTAGTGCTCCTCGACCCAGAGGCTTGGGAAATCAAGGCTCCATCTCTCACATGAGTGCTTGGATGCTCCATTTCCCCCAACATGATCCCGCATTAAGGCCATCAAAATGAACAACAGTTAAATGGGTGGCCACCATCCCGGATTCCCGGTACAAAACAAAAAATCAGTACTTTCCTTCCACCCACCCAAATAGAGAGTAAAAATGCAGGAAATGGAGGACCTTGATGAGTGATCATCTGGAGAAATCTGTTGCGTTCTGATTCTCGTTTTCAAATGTCCGGTGGAACAAACGTCAGCGACGTTGAAGCAGTTAGAGTGCCCAAAGTAGCCATAGCGGCAGCTGCAGGCAAGGTGGCAGTTGCTTTTTGGGGTGACCTCTTGCAATCTTTATTTACCACGCCCTCACCAACGCATGCAATGCAGGGCACAATCCAACACACAGAGACCAGCTTAGTATCATGGTGCACGAATATCTGCGTCTCAACACCGTTGTTTTTGGATGTGTTCCGGGACCACAATAGCTTTGGGTATCCTAAATGGACGAATGGCCGAGTTGCTCTTCACACCATAGAGGTTGTTGTCCTGCCGCTGCCTGCGTCATATCTGGAGCGGACTTCAGCCACAGCTGGAGGAGTCATTACGACTAACGCAATAGGCTTTTCCCTGATAATGTGGATCGTTTGACTCTATTCATCAAGATGAATCAGGCATGATTTTGAATAGTTGTTGTGGCCCAATTTGCCGGGAGGTCAACGAATTAGTTGCCGGGTATACTTCACTTTCCTCTTTCAAACAGAAATGGTTCCGCTTGAACAAATGTTTTTTTTTAAATGATACATTTCTTACTGCAATTTTTATTCTCTTTTCCCAACTGTTCATTTTGCTGGTTTTGCAGGTTTTTGGTGTTTTTTGTGGAGACTGTAAAAGTCAGCAAGGTTTCATGGACAACACTGTATTTCCATGTACTCACTTTATCTTTAGTAGTTTGAGCATTGTCAATGGTTTTGAGGTCATGTTGCTGTGAGATACACGCTATAATTTGGTCCTTTGGAACAGAAGAAATGTGGATTCTAAGTGGCCATTTCTCCATCACAATTTTTAATAGTGGATGAGAAGTCATATTTTTAATTTTTTGGGGTCATGTTTGCTGTTGAGATACAGCAAGATCGTGGTCTTTGGAACAGAAATGTGTTTTTAAGTGGGCATTTCTCCCTCACAATTTTTAACTTGTGGCTGAGAAGTCATTATTTATAATTTTTTGGGGTCATGTTGCTTTGAAACTGCAGCACTACTATGGTGCCTATTATAAAAAAAATGTTGTTTCTACATGAATTGTTCTTCACAATTGTCCAAAAGTGGCTCAAGGGTCAATGTTTTGATTTTTTGGGGCGATTTTGCTGTGTCATGCAGCTATCTAACAGGGTCCTATTATAAAAAATATGTTGTTTCTAACAGAAATTTGTTTTCACAATTGTCAAAAGTGTGGATCATTGGAATGTTTTGAATTTTTTGGGGCATTTTGCCTGTGAAATGCAGCTAGACTACAGGTCCTATGTAAATAATGTGGTTTATAACATGACACTTGTTCTTCACAATGTTCAAGAGTGGTCAGAGGGTGATGGTGCTGTCAGAAACAGAATAGGTAGAAAGAACACTGTTAATGGAACATATTGAAAAAATGACTTTTTTTTTAAGATCTTTAACATAGCAAAAAAAAACCCTGAAATTGAGAAAAACCCATTTTTTTAAAATTTAAAAAAAAAGAGAAACAAAAGACATTGGGGGGATTAAATTATTTTTAAAAAAAGGGTTTTTTCTGGGAAATTAAACTACAAAAAAACTTGCATGAAAAAAATTGTTTTGGTAAAAAAATTCCTCTGAATTGTACAAGAGAGGTACGGGAAAATTGATTGACCAAAATTTTTTTTAAATTCAGAGGACAGGGGAGAAATGGGCACGGACAAGAACAAAGAAAAAAGAGACAATTTCCTCCAGGAAGGGGGGAATAAAATGAGAAAAAGAATCCCAAAAGAAAAGGGGGCCCCTGGGTGGAACGGGAAACCCTTTTAAAACCCCAAAATTTTTCCCAAGTAAAACCCTCATTTGGTTGCACTCTTAGGGAGGGGCAAAGGGGCCAAACCCGGGCCTTGACGGGTTTACTGAGGGGGCTGGGGTCTTACCCACATTTCCCCGCTTCCGCACTCGCTTCAGCACGAATTTTTTTTTCCCGGGGGAAAACTTAAGGGTTTTTTCCCGGTTTTAAAATAGAGAACCCCCTGGGCTTCAACCGTCCCATTTGAAACCTCCGGGCCCCTTGGGCACCCTAAACCTGCGTGTTAATAGATGACAGACAAAAAGCCGGGGTTTTTAAACCGCCCCCCACTTTTAACCCCGGGCCCTTTTGGCTTCTGAACCTGGGTTTTTTTAAATAGATTCGGACGCTAGCCTGGGCTCTCACCGCCCCCACTGTAAGCTGGCCCGGCAGTTGGACCCCCGGGTTTTTTAACAGATGGCTAAAACGGCCACTGGCCCCAAAACCCGGAAAGGCCCAGGGGCGTCCCCCTAAGGGTTTCATTCGGGGCAGGCCCCAAATTGCCCCGGCTGTCCCCCGGGGTTCGGGGTTTTCCAGCCGGGGCGGGGGGGCCCGGACCGCCCTCAGTGGGGCGGCCCCCCGGCCGTTTCTCTCTGACTGAAAGGGCCCCGTTTCCCGGGCCGGCCGCGCGGGTTCAAAAGTGGGGGGGGAGGGGACGGATAAATTCCATTCCTGTCTGCTCCCCAGAAATTATCAGCGCTTGCTGAGCGCCTTTCAAAAAACCTGAGCGTCGAAGGGGAGTGACGCCCGCTGTCATCACCCCCCTGCACGTTTGGGGACCCTCAAAGGGGCCGGGCAGCTCTCCCCCCGGCCGAGGGGGTTTCCGGGGCCCCGCAGAGGGCGTAAAAAAAGCGTGATGACATCAGGGCTTTCACCGCTTTCAAGCTGCAGGACCGGGACCGGGGGCCGGGGCCTTTTTCATTAGGTAAGTATTTTTTTTAAATTTTATTAGTACAGGGTGCAGTGGGGCTCCCGGGGCCCGGGCATGTGTGGTTTACGGGGGGCCTTAGGGGCTAAAAGGGGGGGGGGGCTACAGGGGGATATGGCTACAGGGGGGGAAAAATGGGGTGGTTTACGGGGGGGGCATGGGGGGCTCCCGGGGGCATATGGCTACAAGGGTGGGGATGTGTGGCTACAAGGGGGGGCATTGGTACAGGGGAGCATGTGGGGGCAAACGGGGGGCTTGGTAGGGGGGGGGGCGGGGGGGAATACAGGGGGGGGCATGTGTGGTTTAAAGAGGGGGCATAGGGCTACCGGGGGGGCATGTGTGGCTCCACGGGGGGGGCATATGGCTACATGGGGGGCATGTGGGGCTACGGGGGGCAAATGGCGGGGGGGGCATGGGGGGAAACAGGGGGGGGATGTGTGGTTTTTTTTTTTACAAGAGGGGGAATGGCTACAGGGGGGGCATGTGTGGCTAAAAAGGGGGGGGCATATGGCTAAGGGGGGGTTTTTGGGGGGCTACAGGGGGCATATGGCTAGGGGGGGGAAATTGGGGGACAACAGGGGGGGGGAAATGTGTGGTAAAAGAGGGGATATGGCAACGGGGGGCCCCCAGGGGGTGGCTAAAAAGGGGGGGCATATGGAAAAAGGGGGGGGCATTTTGCTACAGGGGGGGCAGGGGGGCTACGGGGGTGATGGGGGGCTAAAAGGGGGGAAATTTGGGGGCTACAGGGGGAAAAGGGCTACAGGGGAGGGCATGTTGGAAAGGGGGGCATATGGCAAAGGGGGGGGCCCTTGTGTGGTTAAAAGGGGGCATAGGGTTAGGGGGGGGGGGCATGAAAGGGGTACGGGGGCAAAAGGTTTGGGGGGGCAGGTGGGGCAAGGGGAAACCAAAATGGCTACGGGGGGGGGGCCTGGGGGCTACAGGGGGCATGTGTGGCTCGGGGGGGGGCTTGTGGGGCCTCCGGGGGCAAGGGGTAGGGGGGGGGGGGGGGGGGGCCTTTTGGGGAAACAGGGGGGGGGCATTGGGGCTACGGGGGGCATAGGGGTTTGGGGGGGGGGGGAAATGTGTGGCTACGGGGGGCATGTGGGGCTACGGGGGGGGGGATGTGGGGCTCCGGGGGGGCTTATGGCTACGGGGGGGCATGTGTGGCTACGGGGGGGGAAAAAGGTTTACGGGGGGATGTTGGTTTCGGGGGGTTGCATGTGGGGCAACAGGGGGTGCATGTGGGGCTACAGGGGTCATATGGCTACAGGGGGGGGCATGGGGTGTACGGGGGGAGGCATGTGTGGTTTTCAGGGAGGAAAGTAAATGGCAACAGGGGGATAGGGGCACGGGGGGCCCTTTTGGTGGCTCGGGGGATGTCACTCCTACAGGGGGGAAAATGTGGGGCTACAAGGGGGGGCATTTTGGGCTACGGGGGGGGCACGGGGGGCTACAAGGGGGGGGCCATATGGCTAGGGGGGGGGGCATGTTTTGGCTCGGGGGGGAATGCCACTGGTAGGGGGGGGAATTTGGCTCCCGGGGGGGCAGGGTGGGGTTTCAGGAGAGCAGTCACGGCTAAGGGGGCAATATGGCAAAGGGGGATGTCACTGGCTACGGGGGGGCCTATAGGGAAAGGGGGAATGTCATGGCTAAAAGGGGGCCCTTTTTGGCAACGGGGGGCGGGCACTGGTTTACGGGGGGCATTTTATGTGGCTTGGGGGGCAGTAACGGGGTACAAAAAGCAAAATCCCTGCTACAAGGGATATTACGGAAAAGGGGGGCAGTTAACCTGGCAAGGGGGGGCTAAAACCTAGCTACAGGGGGCTACTCCCTGGCTAAGGGGGCAAATATTTCCCTTTAAAGGGGGGTTAATTATTACCATTGGGGCATTTTGTTTGGGGATTTTGTTTTTGGGAATGAAATTGTAGAAAAACGTTTGATAAAAGAGGAGTCTAAGTTGTTTGTTTTGTAAATTTTTCAGTGAATTTCGGAGGGGGAAAGAAGCCTTCAGGCGTTGGGAAAAATTGGAAAAGAAGGGGGAAAGAAAAAAAAAAACTCTTTGAAGACTTTCCCTGTAAGTCCTAAAAAAAACCTGCAGTGTAATCACTTAAATTTCTCCTACGTCTACAAAAAAAAAGGTTTTTTTTTTTTCTCTTTTAAAATAATCCGCATTTCACAATAAACCCCAAAAAAATTTTCCGTGGACCTGGCCCACTCAAAAAATTTTAAGGGCCCGACCCCCGGGGTGTTTTGGGCCCCTTTAAGAACCCCCCTGCTTTAGGGGAAAACAGGGGGAGCTTTAAAATTTTTCCCCTTAAAAAAAATCAGTTTTTGGGGAAAAAGGTAAATTTCTGTGAGGTTTAATTTTATGTCAAAAAGGGTCCAGGGCTGGACAAAATTTTTGGCAAAATTTTGAGGCAAAAAATTTTTTGGGGGCTGGGCCCATTTGGGGGCCCAACATTTGATCTCCGGGGATCTGTCCCAAAAACCTAAAGAAATTTGGAGGAAAAATGAAAACCATTGGTTTGTTTGGCGAATAATCTCAGAAGCCAGGGGCAAATGTCTTTAAACGGGAGAAGTGTTTTGGGGAATTTTTAGGACTTTTTTTTAACTTATGGGGTGTGCGGACAAATTTAAAAACAAAACTACCCGTGTAAAAAAAATGTTAATAATAAAAAAACTTAAAAAAATTTCCCCAAAAAAATTCGGAAAACAAATGTTTCGTTACCAAAAAAATATAAAAAAAGAAGTCACTATACAAAAGCTTTGTGTGATTTTTGTGATTTTTGGAAATCAAACGGGTTTAAAAGGGTCCGGGCTGTGGTACGGACAGGTTTATAAAAGTCCGTGAAACTAAAATGGGGGTTGGGAAAAACTTTTTTTCCGGGCATTTTTTAAATTGGGGGTCTTTGAAAGGTTTTGGGGGCTAAAGCTGGGGCCCCAGGACGGGTATAGCCCATTGTCCAGTGAAACTAAAATTGTGGTTGAAAGAACTCCTTTTTTCCGGCATTTTTTAAAATCTGGGGTCTTGCAGGTTTGGTGCTCTTGCTGTTGCCCAGGACATGTATATTCAATGTCCTTTGAAACTATTATGGTTCAAAGACTCCTTTTTCCGGCACTCTTTAGTCTGGGGTCATGCAGGTTTGGGGCTCATGCTGTGGTCCAGGACAGGTATAGTCAATGTCCAGTTCAAGTACAATGATGGTTCAAATCATACTGCCTTCTGACACTTTTTAATTTGTGGGTGATGCAGGTTTTAAAAGGGTCATGCTGTGGTAAAAGGGACAGGGATAGTGAATGGTCTGTGACTTCTTTTCTGTGGCTTTTATAACCTAAGTGTGTTGCCTAAGATGTAGCATGTATCCATTTGACTGTTGTGGATGTTAATTCCAGCTTCTACAGCCCTGTTTGGGTGTAATAATGAAGGTGTTGTTGCTCTCCCATAGAATTTAATGGTCATCGGCGATAATCTATTATCGACTATCGGAAATCGTCTTGATAATTGCCGATATCGACTATCGACCCGATGACGATCGTCAACGTAATCGCTCAACACTACTCATCACCGGTCTTGGTATGCAGAGGCTGACCCCTCACAACATGACCTCCCATGCTACTCTCAACATCTATACTTTGCCGCCTACTGCAAGAAGCAGGGGATATTGGCCCCATTCTTCGCTGCCAAGTAGCTGCTGACTGCCCTCCTCAAATTGTTCATCCTCGCTACATAGTGGCGCTGAGCCCAGACCACATAGAAGATCTCTGGCTGAGGGAACCGGATGGGACAGAGGTGGGTTGAGGACAGGTGAGGGCCCTGACCCGCTACCCGTGCCCTGCCAACTAAGGGTGTGTCTGACGATCCCACCGATTCTTGGCTGGGGTTGTCAGATGTCATCTGAGAGGAAATGGATGACCTAGTCAACCAATCAAGAACCACTGGCTTGCTGAACAACTCACGGCCGCTAGATGACAGCGGCAGTTGTGACCTCACCGAGTGACCCCTGCTGCGACGTCCCCTTGCTGTGCTGCGACCTGGGCCTGCTCCAGGAATGTTTGTGCCTCTGCCACTGGCAGGTTTAAGAGCCTGCCACCTCTCTGTCTTACCCTACTGTTTGTTCTAAAATGTACAGACACTGTTTGATGAAGATATCTGTATATGATAAATACACACCCTGTATTTGACTCCAAATGAACCCACTAAGAAGCTTGGGTAACTCTTGGATATAAATTGCGCTTCACAAATGGGCAGGAAAAATTGACTTGTATGTGCCGTTTAAAAACGGCACATATTTTACTGAATATAAAAGCACAAACAGGCTTAATTAACCTTCGGATATGAATTATGCTACAGAATTTATTCTGTGGCGGTGAAAAACAAAGGTTTCTTTTTTACTGAGTACAACTGCAGAAAAACACTTAGTTAACCCCTGGGTGTAAATGTGCCAAAGAATTGAAACAAACCACAAACTACCAGCTTTGTAGCGTGTTACAATGGCGTGTTTTTTACGCTACACAAAAAGAGGAAAACTTGTAATTAACCTTCACTTGTGAAATATGCTACAGGAAAAATTTCTTTTTTGGCGGTGAAATAAACGGTTTCTTTTAGTCACCACAGCAGCAGAACAACGCTTAATTAACCCCTGAATGTAAATTGCGCAAAAGAATTGAGCAGCCAAAATGAAGTGGTATTTGCATTGTAAAAACGCTGTTTGTTTAAATGAATGCAACAGGGAAAAGGCTTAGATCACCCTTGGATATTCAATGTGCTGTAGCAGATAGCATTAAAATGTAAATGCAGCTGCAGTGGAAAGCACACTGGACTTCAGATCCAATACCCCAAAAAATCAGAATAGAACGTTTAGAGAAGCAGTCTCTGAGACACAGCTGAGAACCCCCAAAAATCGCTGTATAAAAATCAGTTCTTTAGTAAGAGCTATTACAATCAGCCGCAGCAGCACCTTCCCTGATGAGCACAGTGAGAGGAGTGTGAGCTCCCAGCGTCGCGCCCGGACTTATATAGTGCGGTGACGTCACAGAATCCCGCCAGTCTCTGATTGGCTTCATCTCTGCACATGTCATGCAGGCTATGCCCTTCTTCCTCCCAGAGTGCTTTGCCCCATGTAACGCCATGTGCTCGCAGCCATTTTATCAATCAAAAGCACACTTCGTTACCTGGCGAAATACCCCAAACTTCGACTTCGTTCCGAACCGAAGTTTTCCTGAAATTCTAAACGAATTCCACTTCGTTAGAATCAATTCGCCCATCTCTACACATTATACATAAGCCTCCATAGCCAATTGCACTATAATTATTTGCAATGTATTTACAAAGGTTCTCAAATTTCATATATATAATATATAATATATATATATATAATATATATATATATATAATATATATAATATATATCATATATATATATATATATAAAACAGTGCCTTGAGAAAGTATTCGGCCCCCTTGACTTTTCGGCTTTTGCCACATTTCAGGCTTCAAACATAAGTTATAAAATTTTACTTTTTTTGTGAATAACAACAACAAGTGGGACACAATTGTGAAGTGGAACGAAATGTATTGGATATTTTAAACTTTTGTAAAAAATAAAAAACTGAAAAGTGGGGGGTGCAAAATTATTCGGCCCCCTTAAGTTAATACTTTATAGTGCCACCTTTTGCGGCTATTACAGCTGCAAGTCGCTTGGGGAATGTCTCTATCAGTTTTGCACATCGAGAGACTGAAATTCTTGCCCTATTTCATCTCTTTTCACAGATTCTCCATTGGATTCAAGTCTGGACTGTGACTTGGCCATTCTAACATCTGAAGACGTTTGTGAACCTTCCATTGTAGATTTTGCTTTATGTGTGGGATCATTGTCTTGTTGGAAGATAAATCTCCGTCCCAGTCTCAGGTCTTTTGCAGACTCCAACAGGTTTTCTTCCAGAGTGGTCGTGTATTTGGCTCCATCCATCTTCCCATCAATTTTAACCATCTTCCCTGTCCCTGCTGAAGAAAAGCCCAAACCATGATGCTGCCACCACCATGTTTGACAGTGGGGATGGTGTGTTCAGGGCTTTTACGCCAAACATATCATTTTGCATTGTGGCCAAAAAGTTGGATTTTAGTTTCATCTGAGCAGAGCCCCTTCTTCCACATGTTTGGTGTCTCCCAGGTGGTTTGTGGCAAACTTTAAACAAGACTTTTTCTGGATATCTTTGAGAAATGGTTTTCTTCTTGCCAATCTTCAATAAAGGCCAGATTTGTGCAGTGCCCGACTGATTGTTGTCCTATGGACAGACTCTCCCACCTCAGCTGTAGATCTCTGCAGTTCATCCAGAGTGATCATGGGCCTCTTGGCTGCATCTCTGATCAATCTTCTCCTTGTTTGAAATGAAAGTTTAGAGGGACGGCCGGGTCTTGGCAGATTTGCAGTGGTCTGATACTCCTTCCATTTCAATATGATCGCTTGCACAGTGCTCCTTGGGATGTTTAAACTTTGGGAAATCTTTTTGTATCCAAATCCGGCTTCAAACGTCTCCACAACAGTATCACGGACCTGCCTGGTGTGTTCCTTGGTCTTCATGATGCTCTCTGCACTTTGAACAGAACCCTGAGACTATTACAGAGCAGGTGCATTTATACAGAGACTTGATTACACACAGATGGATTATATTTATCATCATCAGTATATATATATATATATATATATGAAATTTGAGAACCTTTGTAAAAACATTGCGAATGATAAGTCCTATGGTCATATGCTCTAAGACACCATGCTTCCTTAATTCTACAGCCTGAATAATATGATTCCCGCTTTTCCTAACTATTGCTATTGGCTTTCGGATTAGCTCATTACATTTTTACTGATTTTATTAAAGAAGTTGCCAGCCTTTTTTTTATTTTTTATAAAAACCAAAAATTAGGATAGGGTTGCCGTAATAGAATAAAAAAAAATCCAACTTACCCCTTCCACTCAGCTGTTTCAGCTATGATGCTTGTCGTAACTGCGGTCTCTTGGTTGCTCTCTCTTGAGTGCTGCAGTGACTGATTAGCTGCAGCGGTCACTGCCATTTACTGACTTCACCGTTTGGAGCTCTCACTAGCCCGGCTGCCCTCAGGTGTGGGGGCATTCTCCTGTGCCACCTGGTGAGGGTGTGTATTATTTGCGTTTGTCTTGTTTATGGTGGTAATTTATCTGTATCACTTCCCCAGTTGCTTTGGAATGACACTATCCCCATTCTTCTCTTGGTATCCTGATCGGGTCACCTCGGGGACTGTTAGTGCTGGTTGCTCTCTGTATTGTTAACCTTCATCTAAAGGCATAAGGGAGGAAGCACCGCAAGCAGAGCAGAGTGGGAGTAGCAGCATGTAAAAAAGTCCCACAAGGCACTATACTCGCCCTGATCCTGACCTCTTGTTCAGCTAACCACCTCAAGCAAAAAAGACAGGATGTGGGAACCTGGGCTGCATTAGATTTCACTGTACTCTCCAGTGCCTTGGGTATATGCTGACCCTGCCCATATACAGTGATTGACAGATTTGCCAGTATGTACAGAGCAAACGTCCAATATGTGGGTGGGGTCAGCAGTTCTTTCAGATTCACTTTTAAGATTTTCTCTGCATTTTACTCAGAGATCCTGCTCCAGATCATATAACACTATATATCACAGAGCTCAGCTTCTCTCCTCTATCATATAACCCTATATATCACAGAGCTCAGTTCCTCTCCCTCTATCATATAACCCTATATATCACAGAGATCAGCTCCTCTCCTCTATCATATAACCCTATATATCACAGAGCTCAGCTCCTCTCCCTCTATCATATAACCCTATATATCACAGAGCTCAGCTTCTCTCCCTCTATCATATAACCCTATATTTCACAGTAGTTATCTTCTCTCCCTCTATCATATAACCCTATATATCACAGAGCTCAGCTCCTCTCCCTCTAACATATAATCCTATAAATCACAGAGCTCAGCTTCTCTCCTCTATAATATAACCTTATATATCACAGAGCTCAGCTTCTCTCCTCTATAATATAACCCTATATATCATAGAGCTCAGCTTATCTCCTCTATCATATAACCCTATATATCACAGAGCTCAGTTCCTCTCCCTCTATCATATAACCCTATATATCACAGAGCTCAGCTTCTCTCCTCTATCATATAACCCTATATATCACAGAGCTCAGCTCCTCTCCTCTATCATATAACCCTATATATCACAGAGCTCATCTTCTCTCTATCACATAACCCTCTATCACAGAGCTCAGTTCCTCTCCCTCTATCATATAATCCTATAAATCACAGAGCTCAGCTTCTCTCCTCTATCATATACCGTATATACTCGAGTATAAGCCGACCCGAGTATCAGCCGAGGCACCTACTTTTGCCCCAAAAAACGGGAAAACTTATTGACTCGAGTATAAGCTAGGGTAAAAAATGCAGCGGCTACTGGTAAATTTTAAAAATAAAAATGGATACCAATAAAATGACATAGGCAGTTTAATGTCCCCCATAGGCAATTATAGGCAGATATATGGCCCTATATGCAGGTATAGGCAGGTATATGTCCCAAAAGGCACGTATATGGCCCCATAGGCATGTAATAGGCAGTTATATGTCCCCCATAAGCAGATTATAGGCAGGTATATGGCCCCATACGCAGGTAATAGGCCGGTATATGGCCCCATAGGCAGGTATAGGGAAGGCTGTAGGCAGGTATAGGGCAGGTATAGGGCCGGCTGTAGGCAGGTATAGGCAGCTGTAGGCAGGTATAGGGCAGGTATAGGCAGCTGTAGTCAGGTATAGGGCAGGTATAGGGCCGGCTGTAGGCAGGTGTAGGAAGGTAGAGGCAGCTGTAGGCAGGTAGGCAGCTATGTAGGCAAGTATAGGCAGCTGTAGGCAGGTATAGGCGCTGTAGGCAGGTATAGGGCAGGTATATGCAGCTGTTGGCAGGTATAGGGCAGGCTGTAGGCAGGTATAGGGCAGGTATAGGCAGCTGAAGGCAGGTATAGGGCAGGTATAGGCAGCTGTAGGCAGGTATAGGGCAGGTATAGGGCCGGCTGTAAGCAGGTATAGGGCAGGTATAGGGCCGGCTGTAGGCAGGTATAGGGCAGGTATAGGCAGCTGTAGGCAGGTATAGGCAGCTGTAGGCAGGTATAGGGCCGGCTGTAGGCAGGTATAGGGCAGGTATATGCAGCTGTAGGCAGGTATAGGGCCGGCTGTAGGCAGGTATAGGGCAGGTATAGGCAGCTGTAGGCAGGTATAGGGCAGGTATAGGCAGCTGTAGGCAGGTATAGGCAGTTTAAAAAAAATAAAAAAAACAATCACTTACCTGGATCCCCGCTGCTGCGTCTCCAGGGCACGCTCCTTGGGTCTTCTCGGCACAGGCGGGCGACGTCATCAGGCCACGCACGCAGCGTGATGACACACGCTTCCTGTGCCGGAAACTCCGGACAGCCGCCAGTCTGCGGCTGCCCGGAGGCCACTGCGGAGCACGGAGCGCTCGTTCTGTGCCCCGCAGTGGTATCACTTCACCTATATGCGCTCCGGAGGAGTCGCATATTGGTGAATGGATCGCGGACAGTGCCCGGGCCAGCGCAGCGCCCGGACACTGTGCGCTCACTCGGCATTCAGTTATATGTGCTCCCTGAGGTGCCGCATATTACTGAAGCGTCCCTGTCGGCGCACGGGCCATCGCAGCGCCCGAGCGCCGACAGTGACTCGAGTATAAGAGCTAGGGAGACTTTTCAGCACCTTTTTTGCGCTGAAAAACTTGGCTTATACTCGAGTATATATGGTAACTCTATATATCACAGAGCTCAGCTTATCTCCTCTATCATATAACCCTATATATCACAGAGCTCAGCTTATCTCCCCTATCACATAACCCTATATATCACAGAGCTCAGCTTCTCTCCCTCTATCGTATAACCCTATATATCACAGAGCTCAGCTTCTCTCCTCTATCACATAACCCTATATATCACAGAGCTCAGCTCCTCTCCCTCCATCATATAACCCTATATATCACAGAGCTCAGCTTCTCTCCTCTATCATATAACCCTCTATCACAGAGCTAAGTTCCTCTCCCTCTATCGTATAACCCTACATATCACAGAGCTCATTCCTCTCCCTCTATCATATAATCCTATATATCACAGAGCTCAGCTCCTCTCCTCTGTCATATAACCCTATATATCACAGAGCTCAGCTTCTCTCCTATATCATATAACCCTATATATCACAGAGCTCAGCTTCTTTCCTCTATCATATAACTCTATATATCACAGAGCTCAGCTTCTCTCCTCTATCAAATAACCCTATATATCACTGAGGTCAACGTCTCTCCTCTATCACATAACCCTATATAACACAGAGCTCAGCTCCTCTCCCTCTATCATATAACCCTATATATCACAGAGCTCAGCTTCTCTCCTCTATCATATAACCCTATATATCACAGAGCTCAGCTTCTCTCCTCTATCATATAACCCTACATATCACAGAGCTCAGCTTCTCTCTTCTATCATATAACCCTATATATCACAGAGCTCAGCTTCTCTCCTCTATCATATAACCCTATATATCACAGAGCTCAGTTCCTCTCCCTCTATCATATAACCCTAAATATCACAGAGCTCAGCTTCACTCCCTTCATCATATAACCCTATATATCACAGAGCTCAGCTTTTCTCCCTCCATCATATAACCCTATATATCACAGAGCTCAGCTTCTCTCCCTCCAACATATAACCCTATATAACCCCTTGATCATTCCTCTCCCTCTATCATATAACCCTATATATCACAGAGCTCAGCTTCTCTCCTATATCATATAACCGTACATATCACAGAGCTCAGCTTCTCTCCTCTATCATATAACCCTATATATCACAGAGCTCAGTTCCTCTCCCTCTATCATATAACCCTACATAACACAGAGCTCAGCGTCTCTCCCTCTATCATATAACCCTATATATCACAGAGCTCAGCTTCTCTCTTCTTTCATATAACCCTATATATCACAGAGCTCAGCTTCTCTCCCTCTATCATATAACCCTATATATCACAGAGCTCAGCTCCTCTCCTCTATCATATGACCCTATATATCACAGAGCTCAGCTTCTCTCCTCTATCATATAACCCTATATATCACAGAGCTCAGCTTCTCTCCTCTATCATATAACCCTATATATCACAGAGCTCATTCCTCTCCCTATATCATATAACCCTATATATCACAGAGCTCAGCTTTTCTCCTCTATCTTATTACCCTATATATTACAGAGCTCAGCTTCTCTCCTCTATCATATAACCACATATATCATAGAGCTCAGTTCCTCTATCATATAACCCTATATATCACAGAGCTCAGCTTCACTCCTCTATCATACTCTGCTCTCAGATAGGGTGGCGCAAACCACCTGACCAGTTGACTTGTATAAAACGTGTACGAATCTTGGCGCCGACATTCCAGTTCTAAATTGATAAAGAGTAGTGTAGAATACGACAGTATGTATGAAAGAGTGTTATGCACCAAACTTTCTCTCAGCCATGGTTTGGATTTGGATGGCAGTTTCGCGCAAAACTTTGCCGCATTCTTGGCACATTCAAAAGTGTTGTATGAATTGGTGCAGGTTGCACTAGACACATCTGTCGGACAGGGCTAAGACAGTTTTTTGGGTCACATGGCTATAGTGCTATCCATACAGAGCCCATCATAACAGTGCCATCAGTTGAATCCAGGGGCGTAGCTATAGGGGGTGCAGAGGTAGCAGCTGCTACCAGGCCCTGCAGCCTGAGGGGGCCCAAAGGCCTATCTGCCACATAAGCACACATGCCAACTCTCCCGTTTTTGGCGGGGGGGTCCCGCTATTTGGGGTCCCCCCCCCGCCATCCCGGGGGAGTTGGCATTTCTCCCGCTGCCAGCAGGCAGCGGGGTCCTTTAAATGGCCGCGGCGTCGGAGTAGCGCTGGTGCGTTACTCCGGCGCCGCCGGTCGGTTCCCACGGGCGGGTGAAGCGGACGCAGGGTCCGCTCACCCGCCCGGAGTCTCGCTGAGCAGGGAGGAGGCAGGAGGGAGCGCTCCCTCCTGCCTCCTCCCCCTGTATGTCCGGCACCGCTGTGCGCCGTACACACATGTCAGCATCACAGAGGAAGTGACGCGCGGCTGCACTCACTTCCCCTGTGACACTGCTGAGGAGATCGTCCGGAGCGACCGCTCTGCAGGAGCCTGGTGAGGTAAGTGGATTTTATTATTTTATTTTTATTAGTTTTAGGGGGGCACTGTCTGGCTACAATGGGGGGTCTACCTGGCTACAATGGGGGGTCTACCTAGCTACAATGGGGGCAATACCTGGCAACAGAGGGGGCACTACCTGGCTAACAATGGGGGCACTACCTGGCTAACAATGGGGGCACTACCTGGCTACAATGGGGGGTCTACCTGGCTACAATGGGGGGGTCTACCTAGCTACAATGGGGGCAATACCTGGCAACAGAGGGGGCACTACCTGGCTAATAATGGGGGCACTACCTGGATACTAATGGGGGCACTACCTGGCTACTAATGGGGGCACTACCTGGCTACAATGGGGGGCACTACCTGGCAACAATGGAGGCACTACCTGGCTACTAATGGGGGCACTACCTGGCTAACAATGTGGGCACTACCTGGCTAACAATGGGGGCACTACCTGGCTACAATCGGGGGCATTACCTGGCTACAATGGGGAGCACTACCTGGCTACAATGGCTACAATGGGGGCACTACCTGGCAACAATGGGGGCACTACCTGGCTACTAATGGGGGCACAGAATGTTAGGTGAATTCTTCTAAAAAAGGGCACAGACCGCAAAATAAATGTAAAAAACCCTTCCCTGCAATATACAATACTAGAAAAAAAATTGATTTTGGTGGAATTACATTTAATAAATACACCTGTTCCGACTTACATACAAATTCAACTTAAGAACAAACCTACAGTCCCTATTCTGTTTGTAACCCGGGGACTGCCTGTATATAAATTTAACGTGACAAATAAGTCATCTAATGACTGACAGAGAGAAAGTACTTTTATTTAATAGAAACACACCTCATTAAAGCAACTTTTCTTTTCCCATTGGGGCCTGAATTACTCCCCATCATATTCACCTCTCACTTTCTCTAAAGCGACCTTCAATATAAAGTATTAGAATAACCTGTTTCTAAGCTGAACGCTCTTCCTTGAGCACCATAGTAAAAATAGAGGGGCATTTGAATATGTGTGTAGATCATGCACACAAAAATCTGAGTCAGGATGTTCCATTTTAGCTCCATCTAGTCTATGGGGACAGAATTCCCTGCAGCACTGTTCCTCCTTAATTACTTTCCTGCCATGTCTAGACCTACGTTTTTTTTTTTCTTTTCATAATAAGGAGACTCTTGGGAGTCGCATTTGGAAAGACTGTAGGACACAGAAGCTAGATTAAATTTCCACCCTTCCTTTACTTACTTTGTGCCCTGGAAATGACTTTGTAAGATGCCTCCTGGACATACGGATGCTGATTAATCAACAGAGTCTGTTAGTAGAGAACATAAAAAAGGGACCTCAAGGGTTAAACAAACAGCAGCATCATGAACACCTGCACGGCTTGCGTACAGTCAGTAAGTCCCATACATTTAATTGGTGCACGGAGAATGTCTTTTATAGGCCGATAACTGGTAATGATTTTTGGAACGATCAAGCAGAACAGCTAAACACTTATATCAGGTTATGGGTTTGGGGTCAGCAATAATGCAGCTGGGTCAGCAAACAGTACATGCAGGGAGAAAAAATAAATAAAATAAAAAAAAGTCATGGTCCTGAAAGCCAAAAATGGCTCGGTTATTAAAGGGGTTAACAGTGTAGGAGCATCATATTTTTCTTAGAAGTATAATTTTTATTCACTATAGTATGACACATGAAGAGTAAGGTTATCATAAATGAGGGAAATATACTTATAAAGACTAAAGCTTCATGGCAACTTGTGGGTAACGATGGTTTTGCATGTACCCTTTTTCTTTCTCATCAGTCCTTCATATTAAATATCTTTTGAGGCAGGTGCTGTGTAGTCACCTCAAACAACTTTCAGAGCAGGTCACCTGACCAGTTAACATACTCATTAAACAACACTGGAAAATTGTTAGCTTCTCTACAAAGTTTGCTTGTTTAGGCAATTTGTGTGGATTATTGTGTGCGCTCTAAAATATTGTTCTGTCTTGGGACCTTGTCTAGTAGTCTATTGAGTGTTTGCAATCAGTTTAGCGTTCTATTTGTTTCTTGTCCAACCTAGTATTGCTCTATCTGATTTTGTTGTAGTCCCTGAGAATCTAATTTTAAGGGCTACATGTATGACCGGGATGCGGCAGAAGTCTGACGTCTTTTCAACCCTACATCTAGCGCAGCCCTGTTCGCAATATTTTTCATTCAACTACACGCCAATGTCAGGAACATTACAGAGCGTCCGCGGCACTTTGTAATGTGTCTGACTTTGGGGGGTCGTGCAGGAGGCGGGGCACACTAGAACCGTATAAAGCTAGATTTATAGCTTCAGTATGGCAATTCTAGGCGCATTACTGCTGGAACAGGTAAACCACTTTCAAAGTGGTTTATCTGAGCTAGAATTGTTGTTTCTGCACTAGAATGCACCTGATTTATGACCCACAGTAGACCGGATTAATAAATCAGGTGCATTCTACACTATTCTTATGCGCAGAAAAATTGCCATCTAAGTGCAATAAATCATACATGTCACACTTAGTGTTTATATAGTTTTCTACTTTGCTCTGCCTAAGGAGTCACTTTGTCCTAGAGCCAGGGTAAGGTGTAGCTTAGGGATATCTTTAGGGTTAGTTTCAGGGATTTAGGGATAGAATAAGGTCACAGGGGGCTTGGTGTCAGGGACAGACTAGGGGAAGATTTGGGGGTAAAAAACATATATATATATATATATATATATATATATATATATATATTATATATATATATATATATATTATATATATATATATATATTTTATATATACACAGTTGAAATCAGAAGTTTACATAGAATATATAAAAATACACATATGCATGTTTTTCTTACTATCTGACATGAAATCAAAATAAACCTTACCTATTTTAGGTCAACTAGGATTACCAATATTATTCATATTTGCCAAATGCCAGAATAATGAGAGAGAGATAATTTTTTTAAGTCATTTTTATTACTTTCTGCAAAGTCAAAAGTTTACATGAACTAGGATTACTATGCCTTTAAACAATTTGGAACAGCCCATATGATGATGTCATGTCTGTGGAAGCTTCTGATTTATGGTTTATTGGCAACATCTGAGTTAGAGATGTATTTTTACTGTACACCAGAAACACACTGCTTCTGTGTGTAACATCATGGGAAACTCTAAAGAAATCAGCCAAGACTTGCACAAGACATCCTTGGGTGCAATTTCCAGATACCTGAAGGTGTCTCGTTCATCTGTACAAACAATTATATACAAAACAATTTGGGAATGTCCAGTCATTATAATGCTCAGGAAGAAGATGGGTTCTGTGTCTGAGAGATGAACAAAAACAAAAGACCTTGTGAAGAAGCTGGTGGAAACTAGTTAAATTGTGTCATTATCTATAGTGAAACGAGTACTGTATCAATATGAGCTGAAAGGCCACTCTGCCAGGAAGAAGCCATTACTCCAAAAGAAACATTTAAAAGCCAGATCAGTGTTTGCAAATGCACACAGGAATAAAGACCTACATTTCTGGAGACATGGCCTCTGATCTGAAGGAACTAAAATTTAACTGTTTGGCCATAATTTCCATCGTTACATTTGGAGGAAAAAAGGAGAAGCTTGAAAGCCTTAGAACACCATCCCAACTGTGAAACACAGGGGTGGCAGCATCATGCTGTGGGGTTGTTTTGCTGCAGGAGGGACTGGTGCACTTCACAAAATAGATGACATCATGAGGAAAGAAGATTATGTGGCAATACTGAAGCAACATCTCAAAACATCAGCCAGGAAGTTAAAGCTTGGGCGAAATGCGTCTTCCAAACGTAAAATGATCCGAAGCATACTGTCAAAATGGTTGCAAAGTGGCTTAACGATAACCAAGTCAATGTTTTGGAGTGGCCATCACAAAGCCATGATCTCAATCCTATTGAGCAAGGCGACCTATAAACATGGCTCAGTTATACCAGTTCTGTCAGGAGAATTGGGCCACAATTCATACCAACTATTGTGAGTAGCTTGTGGAAGGATATTCAAACTATCCAAAATGTTTGACCCAGGTCATTCAGTTTAAGAGCAATGCTACCAAATACTAATGAAATGTATGTAAACCTTTGACTTTGCAGAAAGGAATAAAAATGCCTCAATAAATTCTCTCTCATTCTGGCATTTGGCAAATATAAATAATTTTGGTAATCCTTATTGTCCTACAACGGGTAAGGTTTATTCTGAATTCATGTCAGATAGTGAGAAAAACATACAGATGTCTCTTTATATAGTGCATGTAAACTTCCAATTTCAACTGTATATACACTATATATATGTACACAGTAGCGAAAATCAGTGTTTGATACACTGAATTTTGCAAGTTTTCCCACCTACAAAGAATGGCGTGGTCTTTATTGTAGGTACACTTCAACTGTGAGAGACAGAATCTAAAACAGAAATCCATTGTTTGATTTTTAAACAATTAATTTGCATTTTATTGCATGAAATAAGTATTTGATCACCTATCAACCAGCAAGAATTCTGGCTCTCACAGACCTGTAAGTTTTTCTTTAAGAAGCCCTCCTGATCTGCTCTCATTACCTGAATTAATTGCACCTGTTTGAACTCACTACCTGTATAAAAGACACCTTTCCACACACTCAATCAATCAATCACACTCCGACCTCTCCACCATGGCCAAGACCAAAGAGCTATCTAGGGACAAAATTGTACACCTGCACAAAGCTGTGATGGGCTACAGGACACTAGGCAAGCAGCTTGGTGAGAAGGCAACAACTATTAGCACAATAATTATAAAATGGAAGAAACACAAGATGACTGTCAATCTTCCTTGGGGCTCCATGCAAGATCTCGTGGTGTAAGGATGATTGTGAGAAGTGTCAGGAATCAGTCCACAACTACATGTGAGGACATGGCCAATGACCTGAATAGAGCTAGGACCATAGTCTCAAAGTGTACCATTAGTAACACACTATGCCATCATGGATTAAAATCCTGCAGGGCACGCTAGGTCGCCCTGCTCATGCCAGCACATGACCAAGCCCATTTGAAGTTCACCAATGACCACCTGGATGATACAGAGGAAGCATGGGAGAAGGTCATGTGGTCAGATGAGACCAAAAAATGGTATCAACTCCACTCGCCATGTTTGGAGGAAGAAGGATGAGTACAACCCCAAGAGCACCATCCCCTCCATGAAACATGGGCATGGAAACATTATACTTTTGTGGTGCTTTTTTGCAAAGGGGACAGGACGTCTGCATCATATTGAAGGAAGGATGGATGGCGCTATGAATCGTGAGATTTTGGCTAACAATCTCCTTCCCTTAGTAAGAGCATTGAAGTTGGGTCGTGACTGGGTCTTCCAGCATGACAATGACCTGAAACACACAGCCAGGGCAACTAAGAGTGGCTCCATAAGAAGAATTTCAAGGTCCTGAAGTGGCCAAGCCAGTCTCCAGACCTGAATATAATTGAAAATCTTTGAAGTTCCATGTAGCCCAGTGACAGCCCCAAAACCTGAAAGACCTGGAGTAGATCAAAATTCTTGATGCAATGTGTGCAAGAACTGCAGGAAATGTCTGACCTTTGTAATTTCAAACAAAGGTTTCTGTACCAAATATTAAGCTCTACTTTTCTATTGTATCAAATACATTTGCATTGCATTCCATGCAATAAAATGCTAATTAATTATTACAATGTGATTTTCTGGATTTTTTTTTAGATTCTGTCTCTCACAGTTGAAGTGTACCTACAATAAAAATTACAGTCCTCTCCATTCTTAGTAGGTGGGAAAACTTGCAAAATCACCAGTGTATCAAATACTTATTTTCATCCTGGACCTAGATTTTCTTCAGCCATGTATAACAGGGTCTATCTAATTCAAAATGAACCCACATGGTTATACTATGATCACAATGAAAAACGTAAGGTGAACTGCAAATGGTAAGTTTATTTCATTTTTATTTGTGTGTCTATTCTTTCTGGATGTATTAATTAATCCTTCTTTTTGTACATAGGATGTACTGCTTCTACTCCACTCTATTATTTGTAATTTCAGATTTCTTAATGTATATCTTTAATATATATTAAAAGTTATTTTTTTATGGACGGGTTCTATATTTTGTGATTTTATTCTGTTTTCCTTCCTATTTCTCATACACTTTTTTTTGGGGGGTAGGGAATATTAATAAAATTACCTAATATTGGGCATATTAACTTAGAATTCCTTACCATGGAATTTGAAAATGGGTTTCCTTAACTAGACAACCCCTGAATATAACTACAGTTATGATAATATGTGAAATTTATGGGGCACATTTATCAAGGCAGTTGTGCCAGAATTCTGGCACAATTTGCACCAAAAATAATGCTGTACACCACCTTTATTTAGGCCGCTTCTATAAACGTCTGTTTTAGACAGTTTCTGGACTCTTATGTGCCTCATCTGATACAGAGGCGTGGTCTGTGTGAAATGTGTGGTCTGGGGGAAAGGACCGTGGCTTAGCGCGTGCCACCGAAAGAAATAAAAATGCGGAAACATTTTGACACAATTCATGGCATAAAATAAACCAATTTATAACAGGTGGAAAATTAGACTAGGTAGTTCTACCATGCATCAGATTTATCAACATTATGATACTGTAACGGCTAGGTAGTGGATCCGCTGGAACACCGCAAGCGATGGCAACAACCGCGCCAGGGAGCGGAGTCTAAGTAGGTCCCGGTATTCAACAGAGCCCGACGCAAAGCGGGATGGACTTGCTGCGGAAGGCAACTACCAGGTCGCTACCCCTGACACGGCGGGCTTGCGGTGGCGGCCGAGGTGCAGCGTGGTACAGAATCGTAAGCCAAGAATCGTAGTCATGGGCAGGCAGGAAGGTCAGGGCAGGCGGCAGAGGTTCAGAGTCGAGAAATGTAGCAAGAGGTCTGGTACACGGCAAGGCAAGAACACACTTAAAGAACGCTTTTTCTAGGGCACGAGGCAATATAGATCCAGCAGGGAAGCACTGTGGGTAGAACCAATATATAGGGGCAGCGCCCGGCAATTAGCCAATTACCGGTGCACTGGCCCTTTAAATTTACAAGAATGAGCGTGCGCCCTGGCCGGCAGAGGACGCGGACGGGACAGGAACGAGGAGTACAAAGGGCGAGTGCGCCCTCGGCTCGTCCCGCGGTCAGCGGCGCTACCCGTCCCCGGCAGGCACCCTGGGGAGAGGGCACGGGTGCGCCTGTGGCCCGTGGGCCAGAGCGCGGCGCTGTCCGCTACAGATATATGTGGCACATTTAAAAACTGTGTAGTCTAAGTTTACACAATGAGTTAGACAGTATTGCTAAATATACCCTAATGTGTGCTTTCTCTTGTATACACAGAAAAAAACCAATCTGGTATGAATGATTCATATAGGCCCCTTTTCAACTTACTGCACAATACTAAAATACTCAGTTTTCCAATGTTTCCCATTTGGCACCTGGAAAAGAATCTGATTTGCAGAGATGTTACATGTGCCACCAAATGGTTTAGGAAAGTACATGGGTTTATGATTATGGAACAGGACCTTTTGTTTCTCTGTCTCAGCAGCCTGAACCAGTAGTAACTAATGATGATTAGATTCTCCGGGGTTCTGAGCTGTATTCATTGCTCTTAGCACAGGTTGTTGAATAGTGATTTGTCCTCTAAATTCAATTTTCACTTCTTTGCACACTGACAGGGGTGACAAGGCAAACATAATCACAATGAAGCGCTGAGCTGAGAATGAGATGAAATTCTGGGGGTTAGGAGGAGGGCGCTTAAGTGGCAATGTGCCTGGGTTCTATCAAGGATAATGAGTATGATATTTAGTACCTTTCTTTTAACCCCTTTCTGCTAACTTTACATTTTATGCTGGTATGCAGATATCTGAATATCCAAATATCATACAATAATAGTAGGTCAAAGTTAGCTTCTGCTACAATAGACTGTATACATGACTTACAATGACCAGCCATAACATTAAAATTCCTTGCTTAATATTGTGTAGGTAGCCTTCTGCCGATAAAACAGCTCTGACTGTCATGGACTCCAAGACCTCTGAAGGTTCCTTATCTGGCACCTGCTATACAGCATCTCACAAAAGTAAGTATACCCCTAACATTTTTGTAAATATTTTATTACATCATTTCATGGGACCACACTGAAGATATGACACTTTGATACAATGCAAAGTAGTCAGTGTACAGCTTGTATAATAGTGTAAATTTGGTGTGCACTCAAAATTACTCAACACACAGCCATTGGTGTCTAAATCACTGGCAACAAAAATGAGTACACTTCTAAATGAATATGGACAAATTGTTCCCAATTTACCATTCTCCATCCACGGTGTCATGTGACTCGTTACTATTACAAGGTGTCAGGTCTGTTTGGGGAATAGGTGAATACTGGTAACTGGAAATTCAACATGATCTGAAAAAAGAATTGTTGCTCTACTCAGAATAGGCCTCGCCATGGTCGACCAAAGAAGTTGAGTGCATGTGCTCAGCATCATATCCAGAGATTGCATGGCTGTCCTCCTAGAAGGAAGCGTTTTATAAATATGATGCACAAGAAAGCCCACAAATCATTTACTGAAGACAAGCAGAATAAGGACATGAATTACTGGAACCATGTCCTGTGGTCTAATGAAACCCAAATAAACTTATTTGGTTCAGATGATGTCAAGTGTGTGTGGTGAAACCAGGTGAGGAGTACAAAGACAAGTGTGTCTTGCCTACAGTCAAGCATGGTGTTGAGAATGTCATGGTTTGGGGCAGCATGAGTACTGCTGGTTATGGGGTGATACCATTGAGGGAACCAGAAATATCAACATGTACTGTGACATACTGAAGCAGAGCATGATCCTCTCCCTTCGGAAACAGGGCCAAAAGGCAGTATTCCAACATGATAGTGACCCGAAACACAACTCCAAGATGACCACTGCCTTGCTAAAGAAAAATGAGGGTAAAGCTACTAGATTGGCCAAGCAGGTCTCCAGATCTAAACCCTATTGAGCATCTGTGGGGCACCCTCAAATGGAAGTTGGAGGAACGCAACGTCTCTAACATCCACCAGCTTTGTGATGTTGTCATGGAAGAGTGGAAAAGGATTCCAGTGGCTGCAACCTATGAAGCTCTAGTGAACTTCATACTCAAGAGAGTTAAGGCAGTGCTGGATATAAATAATGATGGCCACACAAAATATTGACAGTTTGGGCACAATTTGTCCATTTTCACTTAGAGGTATACTCACTTGTTGCCAGTAGTTTAGACATTGTTGGCTGTGTTTTGAGTTATTTTGAGGGCACACCAGGTGTACACTGACTACTTCACATTCTATCCAAGTGTATAGCTTCAGTGTTGTCCCATGAAAAATATAACACAATATTTAAAAAAATGTGAGGGGTCTACTCACTTTTGTGAGATACTGTACATAGAAGATCCTTTAAATCCTGTGGGCGAGGGTGGAGGGAGTGGATTCTCTAATGAGCCCATAAGTCAACTGCTGGCTCTCCGGTCATTCCATGTTGGAATACTTTTGGTAGGTACTAACTGCTCCGTACCAGGAACTCCAACCAAGGTTGTTTTGCAGACAACATTACCCAACTGTTACAGCAAGTTAGACATTGTCAAAGTCGTTCATGTCCTTGTGTTTGCTCATTTTTCCTTCTGACTGTTTGTTTATTACTGATCAGCTCCAAAACTGTAACAGCCATTCGGGCGGTGCTAGTGGATCATATGATTTTTTTTTAATTCATTGGGACCTTTTTTCAATAAAAAAATTTTATCTCCAGAAATTCCAAGTAAAATAAATAAGAGAAATTTAAAAAATGTAAAAAAGGGTATTAAAAGTTCAAAACAACCACTTTTCCCATTGGTATTCCCACATGAGTTAAAGTCATATATATTGAAACATAACCTTAATTATCCTGCATAGAAACATATTAATCCCTCATATGGCATTACTGTATTCACAGAAAAATACAAAAGTTATGGATTTTGGAAGGTGGGATGAGAAAAATGAGAACACAAAAATTGCTGCTGGAAGGGGTTAAAGTGTTTTAGATTAGGCAAACATGGCTGCCATGCTTCTCTAAACTCGTACAGCCACTTTAATCTCAATTGTAAAGTGGAGATGCAAAAGTAAGTGGTGTGTGAAGTGAGATTAGACAGGCAGTATGGAGGCAACAAACAATTCGGATGATGAGATGCTTAAAATGTTAGATTATAGACATGCTGGTTAGTGTTGTGAGATTAAAAACCAGAAGAACAGGTGTGATTCCTCTGTAATCCTGAGACATACAATTAATCTTATGGAAGAAACATCTGGCCTTCAACATTTATATCTGAACAGCTGGCTCACCTTAAGTAAACTTTTAAAGATATTTGTGCTAACCAAATGAATATACAGTACATGTATGCTCCTAATATTCCTGTCACAGTCCTCAATGGACATTAGTTGTGACAAGATCATGTGATAGAAAAACTATTGCTCTGTAGATCCTTTTAGTTTGGTCACTTATTCTAATTTGGCAACATGCAGTTATCTCCAGGGGTTTTCTCATTAAAAAGATTCATTTTCAACATACAGGGAACATTAAAAGAACACTTTTCCCAAATACATTAGTATATTGATATTACCTTGGCCAAGAGAGATTTTATCTGCACTGAGTGCACACAGATTTTTCTGGTTACCATCTTGCTCTCCCTTCCTGATTAGACAGAAACCAGGAAGTGATGTCACCAGCACTTACGGCAGAGCGAGAACTGAGTGTGTTATCTCTGACAAAGAAAAAAGATTAATTACTTTTGATTGTTTACTTTGATTACATCTCCTGCACTCAATGTCAGTGTAACTAGAATAGCTGGGAATACAGAGCTAATATGTTAACCACTGCTATAGAACTACCCACAGCCTATTCAGGAAGTGTGAGGAAGTGTGAATATGAAGCTGCATGTGACTCCGTAAAAAACAGCATGGTGAGACAACTATAGACTGTAGCTGTAACAGAGGCCTATTGGTTGAGGGGGCTCACCAGGTGCAAGAACAGAGTACCGCTTTGTAGGAAATAAAAAATTTATGTTTTTCTGCTATCTAGCACTTCTATGTAAGTTCTCTGATATATGAAAAATTCACATAAAAATGGAACATTATAATACTCAAAATCACAGAAATACTTTCATACTTATGATAGAAAACTAATCCCAGTGAGAGGAAGTGAAAAACCGAGTGGAACATGGGATAAGCTCTAGAGGTGCAGATTACTAATAAACAACTGATCACACACATGTCCATGAGTGGTGGAACTTTATTCTACATAACTGCTCATTGAATAAAAACCAGTTCACACCAGTTTGCAGAAAAGCCACAGAAACATACAGGGGAGATTGCTTAAGTGCAAAAAAATTGATAAACAACCACTCACACACCTACTATCCATGAGAGGTGTGATTGCAGCTGCATAGATAAGGTTTACATAGGGTTCAAGTTACATGGTTACTTGGGGTGCAACCAGGGCTGCCATCAGTCATCTATTAACCATTTCAGGGCCCCATACAGCCAAATCAAATGGGGCCCCCACCTATTACTAGTTCTTATTTTTTAACATATCAGTTGGCCCCTTTGATTAGGGCCCCTGACAGGAGTACTGCCCGTACTGCCCTATTGGCACCCCTGGGTGCATCATGCTGTTTAACACTCTATTGATAATGCCCAAACTATTCAATTAAGTGGGTTGCCTAGAATATTCCAAGTGTCCAACACAAAATACTGACTCCTCTGCTCCCCAGTATCACAGGGCAAAAGTGCATCCTAAAAAAATACCCAACAAGATATATAAGTTGGTATTTTGGAAAAAATATGCAAACTCGCAACCCACGTCACGGGTCCTCATTGTCTTGCGCATCTCTACACTAACAATTCGCAGTTTACAAAAAAATGATATAAAAACGGGACACTGTTTACTTAAAATCACAGAAACAAGGTTTCATGGCTGGAAAAAAACATTCACTGTATGAGGCTATATAAGCCCCAGTGCTACATGGGAAAAACTACACAAGTGCAGATTACTAATGAGCAATCCCTCACACACCTATCGATGAGGGATTCGATTGCTTGGTGCATAATTGCAAATTGAATGAAACTCTGTTTACAACAATATACAGAAAAGTCATAGCACCATACAGCTAAGAATGCACAAGTGAAAAAAATACAACCGCTCACACACCTGCTATCCACATGGCTTTTCTGCGTTCTGGTGTGAACTGTTTTTTTTATCTAATGGACAGTTATGTACCAATCAATTGTTCCCTTCATTTATAGCATGTGTGTGAGAAATTATTCACCAGTACAGTATTCTGCACCTGTGCAACTTCTCCTATGTAACACTAGGGCTTTTATTGTCTTCTACATCAAATATTTTTGTCCTACCATTGTGCAGTAAGAATGACCATGTTTCTGTAATTTCTTTGATATATGGCACTATTATTTATATCTTTAGTTAATGATACTTATGCTGCTGTTTCAGTCTTCTATTGTTAGCTAATTTTCTACAGGGCCCTATGAATTCTAGAAATTCCCTTGTACAACTATGAATAACTGAAAACTCAAGCACATTAATGGCAAAATCAAATGGCATCTAATTGCTTTCCCCTTCTGATGAAGACCTTGGTCTCATCAAGATGAATTTTCTATACAGGTATGTATGACTTATATCATGCATATTGGTTTCTATTTTTCTAAATGCAAACACAACATAATATCAGCACTCCATAAACACTAAGAAATCAAATGGAATATAGGAAATTTTTCAAAAAGCATTTCCGCTACTTTAGAATACACAATACACATTGAGGTTCTTAGTGTTCATGTTTGATCAAAACTGTAATTGCCTATCAACAGTGACAAGGTGACCTTAAAACATATGGGTACCTACTCTGACATGTTTCCTCGCAGGGTGTCTGTTCAAACCTCCATATTTTCTGGGAGAGAATATCCCAGCTACACTCTGCTCAGATTAAAAACAGTCTGTTTGGATGGGCGGAGTGCAAAACCAAAAAGGGGGCTAACCACTCTACTATACAAACAGTCATAAAAGCAAAAATTGGTCAGCACATCCATGGAGTGCTGACTGCTGCTGATGTTGTGTGTTGTTTGCATTTCTTCTGCTGCCACAACAGCGTGCACCTGTACTCATTTTTTTTAAATTACCTTGGATGTGCTAACCGATTTTTGTCTGATGTTCTTTAAAGAGTATTCCCCATTATATACTGTTAAAGCACATCATTATGAACTGCCGTGACATTATGCTTGTTGGGGTCTGACCAAGAATATATTAGTAGTATTGAAAAAGTTAGGAGACCAGTTAAGGGAGGTGACCACCATAAAAAACTTCTGAGAATGGAAGCATGGTGGATCTATAGGTTGGCCACATGTTCCCCTCTTGGCTTAAATAAAAGGCACAATTTAATGTACCAATATTGAGGAAGTAGGGATATTATTCGAGGTTTGAGTTTAATAATATATCACAAAGCATTTTGTAGTCATTTTTTAAACTTGCTTATATCACTTTAGTATAGTCTTCTTAAACTGTTCCCTATAAGGGTTAAAGCAGGTCGATCATTTGACTACCCAGCTGAGATTTAAATGAAGGCGGTTGGTATCGCTGGTTACGCTATGATTAAGGAAACACCTCTGAAAAGCGTTAGCGTGCTTGCTATGCTTTTGTGAACTTATGTCAACATTCTTTTTAATTATTTGTATGATTAATAACGTCTTGGATATTTTATATGGAATTCCTGGATTGACGCTGGAATCTCTCCACGCTCTTATCAGTATTCAGGAAGCTGCTTCTACCTCCCCATGTGGCTCCAGGAATATTTCCACTAAGGGAGAGCTGGCTATAAGCAGAGTTTGGTGTAAGTATATATTATACTTTTGAAAACCTTTACAGTTTCTGTGTGGTTAGTAACATGGTAGCAAGGAATTCCTGGCCTCAAGCATTATGCTGCTGCTAATGACTCTGGTAATATAATGTTGTACCGTGTTAGCCATAGAAAGTAGTAGAAGAGTGAAGAAATCAGGCGATACCTTTTAGAGCCTAACTGATTATATTTGATGGTAAGCTTTCGAGAGTTCCAGCTCTCTTCTTCAGACATGATGTTATACAAGAAACTGAAAATTCACAGACTTTTTATACACAAAAGACATGGATCTTTAAGGAAACTTAGAATCTTTAAAAATAACAAAATGCAATATAAGAAGAGAAGTTATTTAAAACAGGTCAAGAAATAAACAATCTGGAAACTTGTGGGGCATGACAGGAGAATCAGTGATTCTTGCTTTTATCTGTTAACAATCAGCTGTGATTTGTGACCCTCACAGTTCATACATAGTGTGACAAGAAATTTTTGCATTAACTTAAATTCCCATTCCTTTCTTCTCTCCTGTGTCTTAAAATGTCCCATTAAGACCACAACCTGCAAATTTTCAATAGAGAGATCTTCTCTGGAGAAATGTGCAGCCACTGGGAGATCAGTTCTGCTGTTATTAATGGTGAATCTGTGTGAGTTCATGCGCTGAGTCTCTGCCCACATAGAAGCCTGTGGTGGGGCATTGCACACAAATTATGAGATACACCACATTGGAAGACTTACCTCAGAAACGACAGCTTCCATCCCAAGCACACAAAACAAGCTATTATTTACAGCCAGGCTATACGATACAATCGTATTTGCTTCGACAAGGTAGACCTGGACAAGCACCTCCTGGATGTGAGGACAAAATTTCTCCAATTGGGATACAGACCAAAATTGACGGACAACCAAATAAAAAAAGTGGCAGCCATTAACAGAGACTACTTACATACAAAGAGACCCAGAATGAAGCCCGAGTGCCCCTAGTTGTCACCTACAACCCACAGCTGGAGATCCTACAAAAGATTGCTACATAGGGACAAAAGACTCAAAGAAATATTCCCAGTCCCTCCTCTCCTTTTCTTTTGACAACCACCAAACCTGCGGCGTATTATTGTCCGGGGTGTTCTTAAGGCCCCAACTGAAAATGTCACCTCACCCTGCCTGCAAAACAGGTGGCAAGACCTGCAGGCACATCCACACCGCTGACAGTGTACCTGTCCCACAGTCAAAGCAGGTGCACAGAATTAGGGGGACATTGTCTTTCAGGTCTTCCAATGTGGTGCATCTCATAATGTGTGTGCAATGCCCCACCACAGGCCTCTATGTGGAGGAAACAGGGCAGAGACTCAGTCAACGCATGAACTCACACAGATTCACTATTAATAACAGCAGAACCGATCTCCCAGTGGCCGCACATTTCTCCAGAGAAGATCACTCTATTGAAAATGTGCAGGTTGTGGTCTTAATGGGACATTTTAAGACACGGGGAAGGCAAAATGGACTGAATATTCATCCCAGCTTCTTGTCACGCTGTGTATGAACTGTGAGGGTCACAAATCACACCTGATAGCTAAAAGATAGCAACACGAATCACTGATCCCTTCTGCCATGCCCCACAAGTTTCCAGATTGTTTATTTCTTGACCTGTTGTAAATAACTTCTCTACTTATATTGCATTTTGTTATTTTTAAAGATTCTAAGTTTCTTTTAAGATCCATGTCTTTTGTGTATAAAAAGTATGTGAATTTTCAGTTTCTAGTATAACATCATGTCTGAAGAAGGGAACTAGTACTCTCGAAAGCTCACCATCAAATATACTCAGTTAGCCTCTAAAAGGTGTCGCCTGAATTCTTCACTCTTCTGCTAATAACTCTGGAAAGAATAAAATAGTCAGCCTTGTAGGTTGTGGTGATTGATGGAAATGTGGTTGTTTGACCGGTTTGTTGGTGTGTCCACCAACTAGTGTTGAGCGATTTTTATCGACAAAGTTGAAATCGGCAAGGTTTTTATGGTGATCGAAATCTCCAGATCATGCGATAATTAAGGTTAAAATCTGTGCATCATCTATTAAGATCGCGCCTTTTTCGGCGCTTCCTGTAATTTTGGCGGCCAGCAAATCAGATTACAGAATAGAGCAGGGTGAGATGTGTGTGCGCGACGTCATGACTGGGATGTGTATGGTTGCGATTGGCTGGAAAAATCCGACCC
>JAODAL010030296.1:0-50178 GCA_025379985.1 Phyllomedusa bahiana | reverse complement strand
CCAAATTGGGGGCAAGCGAAAATGCCAAGGGGATCGGGAGTTCTACTTCGACTAGAATAGATGGCAATACCATTGGTAGCAGCGAGAACATGACAATGGGGAACAGCGAGGAGAATGACAGTGCCTCTGGTGATCTGGTGATGGGTCTCGGCCGACACTCTTCAACAGTGCTGGGATGGTGCAGAATCCAGATCTCCAATCTCGACAGGTAGCATCATATGCCAAGAAAAACCAGGCCGTTCTCAAATTAATTTGTCCTGGAGACCATCAACACACAGGTCAAGAGCTGAGGATGGATCTGCACCAACCAGTGGCTGGGTGCTAAGAACCTGGCACCAGGCAAGGTGGTGTGCAACAATGGGAGCAATTTCCTTGTTGCCCTTAAGATTGGTAGACTTAAGCACATCCCTTGCCTGGCACACATCATAAATCTGGTTGTGCAGAAATTTCTCAAGCGCTACCCGGGTCCTGACTGTCTGCTGAGGAAGGCTTGAGGTTTTCGCTCACATTTCCAGTATTTTCACCAAACTTCGGCGCAACTGGCAGCATTGCAGCGTGATCTGGGCCTCCCCGTCAACCATCTGATATTAGATGTGGCAACATTCTGTAATTCCACCCTCCACATTCTTCAATGATTGTGGCAGCAGCGTAATGCCATTATGCAGTATGAAATGTTGCATGGCCTGACTAGCAGTGGTGTGGACATCGGGGTGCTGACCCATAGAAAGTGAAGACAAGTGAAGGATCTCTGCACCATCTTTGGCAGTTTTGAAGAGGCCAACAAAATGGTCAGTCGGGACGATGCCCTTGTCAGCAGGACTGTTCTGGTTATATTTTTACTGGAACAAACGTCATCCACTCTGCGGTAGCAGGTCCCAGCAGTGATGAAGGAGGAGGAGAAGAAGGGCGCAGACACAGAGCCTTACTTGCCTGAGGATGTAGAAGGCCCAACTGTTTCACAATTGTATAGGTCTTCTTTAGGCGGAGGCTCTAGGTCGAGGGCGGGTGCAGTACGGCAATTTAGCTCACAGAGTAGAGCGCATGAGGCTAGCCAGGGCTCTGGTGACGGTCTGGATGAGGAAGTGGATGAAGATGAGGAGGCAGGGGTGGACACCACCGGTACTGATTACTAGTGTTGAGCGATTACGGTGGTCGATGATAGATTATCACCGATGACCATTAAAGTCTATGGGAGAGCAACAACACCTTCATTCTTACACCCAAACAAGGCTGGAGAAGCTGGAATTAAAATCCACAACAGTCAAATGGATACGTGCTACATCTTAGGCAACACACTTAGGTTATAAAAGCCACAGAAAAAAAGTCACACACCATTCACTATCCCTGTCTTGTACCACAGCATGACCCTTAAACCTGCATCACCCACAAATAAAAAAGTGCCAGAAGGCAGTATGATTTGAACCCAAAAGTTAATTAGGCTGTGCACATCTAAAATATATTTTGAAAAACGTAAGCATAGGTGCACACTGAAAAGGCAATAGCATACATCTAATACAAAAATCAGTGGCACACTAAAAACTAAGTGAAACATCAAGGTATATAGGAATATTGGATCCCCTTGACGCTTATTGGGAGGTGAGCTTAAAACAATCTTTGATCAAAAACTGTAAACTAAGAGTCCCAGGTTTTTCATATTTTCCTTAGCAGTAATGCATTTCCAATATTCCTATATACCTTTATGTCTCATTTAGTTTTTAGTGTGCCACTGTTTTTTGTATTAGATGTATGCTATTGCCTTTTCAGTGTGCACCTATGCTTCTTTTTTCAAAATAATTTTAAGTGCACAGCCTAATTAACTTTTGTAGTCTTTTTGAAAATGGCAATCTCATTGGTTGCTCCTCTGCGCCTTTTTTAAAACCCGTGCAGGATAGTCAATTGCAATTCCGTCACTCCTGAGATGTTGTTTTGAACGACCCCTAGTGAGGTAAATGTTATGGTTTAGGATCACCTTTTTCGGGGAAACCCCTTAGCTATTGGGAGGTGAGCTTAATACAATTTTTGATCAAAAACTGTAAACTAAGAGTCCAGGTTTTTCATATTTTCCTTAGCAGTAATGCATTTCCCAATATTCCTTTTTACCTTGAATTTCATTATTTTTAGTGTCCCAGATTTTTGTATTAGAAGTAGATTTAAACCCATTTTTTTACTTAAACTGGCATTAAAACCCCTGCCCGGAAAACGCAGCATGACCCCCAAAATTTGCATGCCCCCAGATTAAAAAGGCCAAAAAAAAGGGTCTTTCAACCCCCATTTTGTTGAAAGGAAAAATTTGATGACCGTCGTGGCCCGCAGTAAAACCATTAAATATTGCCCCCCAATTTTAAAAATTCCCGGGAAAAGGGTCTTTCAACCACATTTTTTTTAAAACGGGACATTGATATATCTGTCCTTTTCCGCAGAATGACCAAAAAAACCCTGTCTACCCACAGTTTAAAAAGTATGGAAATGGGGGTTCTTGAACCCCCATTTTAGTTGAATGGGACATTGACTAACCCTGTCCTGGGCCACGATGCCCCCAAAAACCCGCATGACCCCAGATTAAAAAGTCCCGGGAAAAAAGGAGTCTTTAAACCACCTTTTAGTTTCACTGGAATGACTATCCCTGCCTGGGCCACAACTGTGCCCCAAACTTGCAGAAAAAGATTAAAAAAGTGCAAAAAAGGCCTTTGAACCACCATTTTTTTTCACGGACAGGGGATATCCTTTTTGGGCCCAGCTGGCCCCAAACCTGCTTGACCCCAATTTAAAAAGTGCCGAAAAAGGAGTCTTTAAACCCCCATTTTAGTTTCAAAAAAAACATTGAATATACCTGTTGGGCCAAAGCATGAGCCCCAAACCTGATGACCCCAATTAAAAAGTGCCGGAAAAAGGGTTTTTTCAACCACCATTTAGTTTAACGGACATTGAAATACCTGTCCGGGGCCCAGATGACTTAAAAAAACCTGCAGACCCCAGTTTAAAAAAAGTGCCGGAAAAAGGGGGGTCTAACCACCATTTTTGTTGAACTGGACATTGACTATCCCGTCGGGGCCCGCAGTATGACCATTTAAACCTGTCTGACCCCCAATTAAAAAAGTCCCGGGGAAAAGGAGTCTTTCAACCCCCCTTTTAGTTGAACGGACATTGACATATCTGCCCTTACCGCAGAATGACCTTAAACCCTTTTGACCCACAATTAAAAAGTGCGGAAAAAGGGTTTTAACCATCATTTTAGTTTTCACGGGAATTACTGCCCCTGTCCGGGGGTAGCGCTTGCCCCTCCCTATGGTGCGGACCCAAATTGAGCTTCACTTGGAATACTGGTGGTTAACGTCCTGTTCCCCCAAAAGGTGCCCCTTTTTTTTGGCATCTTTTTCTCATTTTATCAAGTCTGGGGGGGAAATTGTCTCTGTACTTTTTTCTCTGTCCGTGCTCCATACTCCATGTCCTCTGAATAACCTACATATGGTCAAGTTTTTCCTGTACCTCCCTTGTACAATTCAAGGAATTTTTTTTACCCGCTATTTTTTAATGCAAGTTTTTTTGTAGTTTAATTCAAAAAAAACACATTTTTAAAAAAAGGATGGAAAACCCACCCTGTCTTTTTTTTTCTTTTTTAATTGTATTAAATTGGGGTTTTCTCAATACAGGGATTGATACTATGTTAAAGACTTTCAAAAACAAGTCATTTTGCAATAGTGTCCATTAACAGGTCCCCACCTATTCCTTTTTTTGACAGCACCCTCACCCCTTTAGCCCTTTGACAATTTGAAGAAAATCGTCCCTGGCCCGTGGGGTTAGCTTCATGTTGCGTTGGCCCGCGGGTACTCTTCGTTACAATCACCCCGAGCCACGTTTACAAATTTTGAAGAAACAAAAGTCTGTTTGAAACAACATTTTTTATAAAAGGGGCCGGTAAGTGCAGTCCCAAACAAAATGCCCCCAAAAAACAAACATGACCCCCTTTAGCCACTTTGACAATTTTGAAAGAACAAATGTCTGTTAAAAACAACATTTTTTTTAAAAGAACCTGTTTATAGCTGCATTCACAGCAAAATGCCCCCCCAAAAATTTAAACATGACCCTTGACCACTTTGGACAAAGTGGAAAAAAAATGTCTGTTGAAAAAAAATTTTTTTTTAATTTGGGGCCGTATTTTTGCTGAATTTTCAAAGCACATGACCCAAAAAAATTTTTAAAAATGACTTCTCACACTGTTAAAAATTTTTGGGGGGAGAAAGCCACTTAGAAGCACATTTTTTTTCCCAAAAAGGGGCCGGGTTTTAAGCTTTTCTCACAGCAACATGCCCCCCAAAAAATTTTGACTTCTCAGCCACTTTTAAAAAATTTTGGGGGAGAAATCCCACTTAAAAGCCACATTTCTGTTCAAAAGGACCAGTTTATTGCTGTATCTCACAGCTACATGACCCCAAAAAAAAAAAAAAAAAAAAAAAAAAAAAAAAAAATTAAAAAAAATGATTCTCAGCCACTTTTAAAAATTTGAGGGAAAAATGCCCTTAGAAGCCAATTTCTTTCCAAAGGCCATAATTTAGCGTTTTACAGAAAATGTCCTCAAACCATTGACAATGCGAAAATTTCTAAAGATAAATGAGTAAATGGAATACGGTTTGTCAGAAACCTTTGTGTCTTTAGAGTCTCCTCAAGAAAAAACCAGCAAAATGAACTGTTGGGAAAAGAGAATAAAATTTGCAGTAAGAAATGATCATTTTAAAATTAAGTTTTAAAGAGGACCATTTCTGTTTGAAGAGGAATGTGAAGTAGACCGGCAACTAATCAGTGACCTCGGCAATTGGGGCCACAAATCATCAGAGATCCACGCCTGATTCATCTTGATGAAAGTCAAACGATCCACATTATCTATGGAAAGCGGATGCTTTTTGTCTGTAATGACTCCTCCAGCTGTGCTGAAGGGGTTCCCGCTCAGATATGACGTGGCTGCTGGGAAAGGACAACACCTCTATGGCGTGGCGAGCGAGCTGGGGCCCAAATTCGTCCATTTTGGATACCCAGAAGTCTATTGGGTCCGGAACACATCCAAAAACATCGGTGTTTAGAGGGCAGATAGTCGTGCACCATGATCTTAAGCTGGTCTCTGTGTGTTGGATGTGTGCCCAACGCATTGCATGCGTTGGTGAGGTGGTAAATAAAGATTGCCAGAGGTCACCCATTAGGCTTCTGCCCCCTTGCCTGCTGCTGCTGTTTGCCGTACGGCTACTTGGCACTCTACTGCTGTCACGTCGCTGATGTTGTTCCACCGTGACATTTGAAGAACGTGATCCGCGCAACAGATGTCTCCAGTTGATCAATCAGAAAGGTCTCCATTTCCTGCATTTTAGTCTCTATTTGGGTGGGTGGAAGGAAAGTGCTGAGTTTGTTTTGTACCCGGGGATCCAGCAGGGTAGCCATCTAGTAAATGTTGTTCATTTTGATGGCCTTAATGCGAGGATCATGTTGGAGGAAATGGAGCATCCAAGCACTCATGTGAGAGATCTGTGAGCTCTGATTTCCCAGCCTTTGGTCGTGGGGGCACTAGCAAACTTGATCTTCTTCCTCCTCCTCCTCCTCCTGCTTCTCCGGCCACAGCTTCATCACAGCTCTGACCTTGCCTGAGATGATGCACCCTGAGAGCTGTTGCGCTGCCTTGCACTAGCCCTGCGACCCCGAACCCTGTCTTATATAGTGTGAAGACCGATAAAATTGAGAAAACTGGTCGGGAGCCCTTGTGGATTCGACAAGATGAGAAAGGCTCCGTGTCCGCATCTGTGTCCGCTCCTCCTCCGTCGCTGGCGGGGGACCTGATGTTGCAGAGTGTCCAACGATCGTTCCAGAACTAAGATACACAATGCTCATGCTGACAAGTGCATCGTCGCACTGACCATTTTGGTGGTTTCTTCAAAACTGGCAGGATGGTTTGCAGAGCTTTTCACTGGCACACTCCTTGGTGGCTCAACACACACGATGGTGTCAGGCATGTGTCCACGGTATGGTAATGGCATTGCGCGTGCTGCCAAATCGCTGGAGCTTGTGGATGGTGGAAATTCACAGCATGTTGCCACATCAACAATGAGACGTTTTGACTGGCGGACGTCGAGGCTGACGCTGCAACGCAGCCAGGCGGGACGAGACGGGTGCGCGAACGGCGGAAGTGCAAACTTAGACTTCGAGCCTTCCTCAGCAGGCAGTCCAGACCCGGGTAGCTCGTTTAGAAATTTCTGGACGACAAGTTATGACATGTGCCAGGCAATGGATGGGCTCCAGCTACCGATCTTAAGGGCCGAGCGGCAGAAGATTTCGTACGTTATCACACACCAACTTGCCCTGGATCACAAGTTTCTTGGCACCAGCCAGCGTCGGTCTCGTTACGGAGAGACGTCCAATGCCTCTCTGGACCTTGTGTGTGGACGGTCTCCAAGTCAGTTTAATTTCAACACGGCCTAGGTTTCTCTGGGCCCGTGATCGCCCTGAGGACCTTGGGGGAAAGGCCCTTGCACCATCCCTGCGGTTTTGAGAGGCCTTGCGCCGAGCCTGGAGGAGCCACGTCATGACCAGAGACATGCCCACCCAGCTCACCCAGTGAGCTTTTGTCACAGAGTATAGCGGCCCTTTGCCCGTGCTTACTAGTCCTTGTGTCGGTGGTGAGATTGGACTTTTCGGCCACCAGATGCAGGACAATGCGCTTGAAATTTTAATGGGGACACGTGCTGGGCAGGGCCAGGGACGGCTTTTCTGCAAAGAAATGCCTGCTCAGGCATCTGGTATTGGGGGCAGGCAAGGGCTCCATGACGTGGCGGAACCCATCTGTGTCCACCAGACGGAAAGGCAAAATTTCCAAGGCCAAAAGCCTAGGCATTGCCGACATTCAGGTTTTGGACTTTGGGAGAAATGGTTTGGTGTTTAAAGTAGTTTCTTATGCTCACAAACATGTAAGACAGAAGGCTGGCTGCTAGACTGGCCTTTTGAACGGGCTGTTGCGTGTTGTCAAACTGGCGGAAGGAGAAGGGGTAGGATGGTGTCTATGGTGCTGCTGGTTAGGTACATCGGGCGACGGTGGAGGTGAAGCGGAGGCTGATCCCTTGTCATGACTCTGAGAGACTCATGGGCAGCTGAGGAACGCTTTGCTTTGTGTGACGTGGTTAAAGGCTCGGCGTCAGTCTGGCCTTTTTTGGGGGCCAAATGTGTTGCCTCCACTTTCAACTCATGCATTCGTGATGTGACTAGACATGTTGGAGGGGTGGTTAACACTAAGGTTCTTGGGCCTCTACTTATGCGTTTACGGCACGCACAACAAGCGGCATACCGACCATCTCTGGGTTGAATCAGAGGCCTTGCTCAAAGAAGGCCCAGGCTTGTGAGGTTCTGGACCTTTTTGTCGGCGATAAGCGAGGGAGCAGGGTTTCGCTCTGTCCGTGGCTGGCAGAATCATATCAGTGGACTTCTGCGACAGCCCTCTCCCTTTTTTGAGGCGTGACCCGTACTGACACTACCCCATCGTCCTTCCTCATCGTCCAGTGCATGAAGCGCTCAGCCTAGCAAATCTGCTGAAAAGACCACGTTGTCCGCAATGTCTTCATCATCCCATCAATAAACACAGGTGACTCGTCGTCCTGACATTCTGCATCCAGAGCTGCGGGCTACAAGCAAGAAGGACTGCAATGCGTTGACGACCCAGCCCCGGGTTTTTCTGTCGATTGAACCGGCTTCCTTGCCTCCTCTGTATCGGCTATCAGTTAACCTGGCGTCTGAGAAGAGAAAATCATTCCTCTTTGGCCTCTTGAATCTTTCAACATGGCCTCTGACCCCAACCTCATTTTGTCATCCAAAGAGGTTCTTCGAAAATGGGATTATCCACTGTGGTGGGTACTCGAGTTGAAAAATTATGAGGCTGCTTCAGTTGGACGGATGTGATGATGCTGATGACGACCATTTGTGGCCTGACTGGGGGGGGGGGAAGGACGGGAAGGTTATGGACTTACTGGTGCAGGTTGCATTAAACCACTGTAGGGGACAGTTTGGGCGACGCTGTTCGGTTACTGAGATTCTCTGGGCCTGACCCACTGCAATGACAGGCCTGACGGTCCTGCAACTGATGATCCGTGGCTTGCACTGTCTGTCGCCAGCACTGGAAGGAGCATCTGTCTCTCGTTACCTCTACTCCATGTCCTACACACTCTTTGCCTCGCTACACCTATTTTCGCTGCATGTTCAGAAATAGTAAAAAATTTGAGAAGGTACGGTACAGAGTTTTGGAAGTCTCTTATTAAAGATGGCCAAATCAAGCTATTCAAATCCCTCAAATCAAACAAAATTGCTGGGGATTCAAATTTAACTGCAAGGTGGGCTATATCAACAAAAGGCTGGCCATGCGCCAAAGTGAAAAAAAACACGTAATGAAATGTATAGGGTACATTTAAAAGGTATTTTTTGGCACCTATCCCAATTCACCTGCCGTGGTGACTACTAAATTGCGTTATTCAAATTTAAATACAAGTAGCTCTATGATCAAAAGTTTGACTGACCACAAAGTGAAAAAACACTGTCTAGAAAATGTTATACGAGGATAACAAAAGGTTTTTTTTTTGGCACCTATCCAATTCACCTGGGGTGACTACTAAATTTTCTGTATTTCAAATTTAACTACCAAAGTAGCTCTATCGATCAAAGCTTGACTGACCAAAAGTGAAAAAAAACACCTGGCTGAAATGTATAGGGTTAATAAAAGGTTTTTTTGGCACCTATCCAATTTCTACCTGTGGGTGAACTACTAAAATTGCTGATTCAAAATTTAACTACCAAAGTAGCTCTCTATGAAACGCAAATGCTTGACTGACCAAAGTGAAAAAAAAAAACATGTCTGAAATGTATATGGGAAATAAAAGGTAATTTTGTGGCACCTATCAATTCGACCTGTGGTGATCTACTAAATTGATGTTATTCAAATTTAACTACCAAAGTAGCTCTTATGAACAAAAGAATTGACTAACCTAAAAGTGAAAAAAACACTGTCTGGAAATGTATTACGGGATAATAAAAAGTATTTTTTGGCACTATCATTTAACCTGTTGGTAACTACTAAATTGCGGTATCGCAAATTTATCTACAAAGTAGCTCTATTTATGAACAAAGCTTGACTGACCAAAAGTGAAAAAAACACCTGTCTGAATGTATCTGGGATAATAAAAGGTATTTTTTTGGCAACTTATCAATTCACCTGTGGTGACTACTAAATTGCGTATCAAATTTAATACAAAGTAGCTCTATGAACAAAGCCTGACTGGACTAAAGTGAAAAAAATCACCTGTCGTGCAATGTATACGGGACATAAAGGTATTTTTGGCTCCTATCAATTCACCTTGGTGACTTCTAAATTGCTGTATTCAAATTTAACTGCAAAGTAGATCTATAACAAAGCTTGACTGACCAAAAGGGGAAAAAAAACTTCTGTCTGAAATGTATACGGATATTAAAAGGTATTTTTGGCCTATCGTACACCTGTGGGGACTCAAAGTTGGGGATTAAAATTTAAACGCAAGGGGGTCTATCAAACACAGGGGCCTGCCCCAAAAGTGAAAAAAAACACGTATCTAAATGTTATGAAATAAAAGGTATTTTTTTCCAGTAAAAAACCCTGTGGTGACTACAAGTTGCTGGATTAAATTTAACTGAATTTAGTCTATCAAAAAGCTTGGGACTCCCCCCCCCCCCCCCCCAAAAAAATGAAAAAAACACGTATTGAAATGTATTGGGGATAAAAAAAAGGTTTTTTTGGCCCCTTTAAATTTCACTGTGGGGTGACTAAAAAATTTGCTGTATTCAAATTTAACGCAATGTAGATCTATAAACAAAGCTTCTGCGCCAAATGAAAAAAACGTATTAAAATGTTTTGGATAATAAAAGGTTTTTTGGCACCTTTCAATTCACGTGGGCTACAAAATTGCTGTATTACTTTTTTTAAGTGCAAATTCCTTCAATAAAAACTTAGTGCGCCAAATTTAAAAAAAACACGTATTGAAATGTATTCGGATAATAAAAAGGTATTTTTGGCATATCAACCTGTGCTGTTTCAAAAATTGCTGTATTCAAATTTTTTAAGGGCAAGGTGGCTTATCAACAAAGCGGGAAGGGGCAAAAATTTAAAAAAGAAACCTATCTGAAATGCATATGATAAAAAAAAGTGGGTTTTGCCCCTAAAAAAGAGACCTGCAGTTATAGAAAAGATGTGTATCCTAATTAGTTCAGGCTGCCCAATATCCAGGAAATATTTAATAGAAAACTGTTTAAAAATTAAGCTATTGCGTGCAAGTTACATAAGTTTGGTTGAACTATATATCCGTATTCTTTAAGAGCTTGTCCCCCCCCCCCCCCGCTCCACCCCATGGGGTTCGCGGGGGGTGTCCTTTAAAATTTTTACCTAAACATAAATCTTCCAATCTTGTTAATAAGTTGAAAGGGTCCGCTAACGTAGAGCTTTCTTGTGAAAAAATAGAAAAATTTCGCTGGCTGTTTTCTGAGCTTTTTGGACAGGGCAGAGCGCCCCCCTAGCTTGAGACGCTGCAGACATGTTGAACGGAAGGGTTTCTATGTAAAAACGAGGTCATGGTTTTTCCGCCAAACGCAACCATACACATCCCAGTCATGACGTCGCAAAACATTCACCCCGCTTTTATTCTGTAAAGATTTGCTGGCCCCCAAAAATGACGGAAGCGCCGAAAATGGCGCGGTATTAATAGTTAGGGACAGATTTTAACCTAAATTTTGCGTGATCTAAAAAATCGATAAAGTAAAAAACCCTGCCGATTTTCACTTTGTCGATGATAATCGTCAACTATTATTTTTTAGTAAAGGGCCCCGGGGGCTCTGTGAACAAATCTTGTTCTGTTCGTAGCTCCCTGCATTCTTGCTTCTGGGAGGGGGACAGGGTCTCTGCAAACTTCACTGCCCAAATTCGGACGTAGTTTGTCTTGTAAGGGAAGGGGATTTAACAGGTTGACGTGGTACACCTGAAAAGGCTTTCTCCTTCCTGGCTGATGTACCCTGTAGTTAACCTCCCCTATCTTTTCAACGATCTCATAGGGCCCCTGCCACTTGGCCAAGAACTTACTCTCAACAGTGGGGATTAACACTAACACCCGGTCTCCCAGCTGGAACTGTCTTGGTTTGGCAGACCTATTATATATCCTGGACTGGGCCTCTTGCGCATGCAGAAGATGTTCCTTTACCACAGGCATCACCCGGGATATTCTCTCCTGCATCTGGGCTACATGTTCTATCACACTCTTATGAGGAGTAACCTCAGCTTCCCAGGTTTCCCTCGCCACATCCAACAGCCCCCTAGGGTGCCTGCCATACAAAAGTTCGAAAGGTGAGAACCCGGTGGAGGATTGGGGTACTTCCCTAATTGAAAATAACAGGTAAGGTAACAGACAGTCCCAGTCCCGTCCATCCTTCTCTACCACCTTTTTTAGCATGGCTTTCAAGGTCTTATTAAATCGCTCTACCAAGCTGTCCGTCTGAGGGTGGTAGACGGAGGTGCGCAATTGGGTGACTTTCAGAACTTTGCACAGTTCTCTCATCACCTTGGACATGAACGGGGTTCCTTGATCCGTTAGGATCTTCTTGGGAATCCCCGTTCGGGAGAAAACATGAAACAACTCCCTGGCTATCACCTTGGCCGAGGTATTTCGTAGGGGAACAGCTTCGGGGTACCGGGTGGCATAATCTACAATTACCAAGATGTACTGGTGCCCCCGGGCTGATTTTACCACAGGTTCTACCAGGTCCATAGCTATCAGTTCAAGGGGACCTCAATGATTGGCAAGGGGACCAGAGGACTTTGGAATTTTGTCACTGGGGAAGTCACCTGACACACAGGACAGGACCGGCAGAAGTTCCTGATCTCTCGGTAACATCCTGGCCAATAGAACCGCTGCAGGATTCTCTCAAGCGTCTTATCCGCCTCTAGGTGACCCCCTAACACATGGGAGTGGGCCATATCCATGACCACCCGCCTATATGGACCCAGAACTAGTAACTGTTCCACCACCTTATCCCTTATTTTGGTCACACGGTACAATAAATCATTATTGAAGGCAAAGTGAGGGAACCGATTCTCTGCCCCCAGCTCCTGGGGTACTCCATTGAGGACAGTGAGGAAGGCTTCAACATCGCCCTCCACAGTCATCTTCTGGAGAGCCTCTCGTACAGTCCTCCTGGCGTGATGGCCGCCATCACGAATTGGTGTAACTGGCGTCTCTCGGGCTCGCATGGCCTCCGTCAGTACGGACATTTGCTGGATTAGCAGTTGATTGGTGGCCTGCTGAGCCTGCATGGCTTCCGTATGGATCCTCTGCTGCTGCGCTGTTGCCTGTTGCTGAGCCTGCATGGGCCTGCATGGCTTCCCTGTGCGCTGCCTGCTGCTGCTCTGAGGCCTGTTGCTGGGTCTCCATAGTGGAAGCAGTAGCTTGGCTCTGTGTTGCCGCCTTCACCCAGGACATAGATTTCAGGATTATGCCCTTTGCATCCTCCACCACTTGTAGGGATCAACCCAAAGGTAGCACGGGAAAACACAGTCTGTGACATCCGTTTATTCCAGTCACTGGCGTTTATTGCTCCAAATCAAATAAACAAGGAAACACAGGGCAGCTTATCTTCAGCCAAACAAAACATAAGCATAACACCTTCAGTGTTGTGTCACTCACAGTCCTTTTTGGGGTGCTTTACAGACAGCCTGCTGTAGACGTCCTCTCCAGCTCCAACACTGTCAGATCTCCTTCTGACAAAACACACCCTGCACACCTGACCTGGAAGGCTTACATAGGACTCCCGCAAACCCAGGTCTGGACCTGGAACATGGGAGTAGCCAACCCACCCCGCTCTTTTGGCTACTCCAGTAAAAAGCCTACCCGATTAATCGCATAGCAGTAATGCTAAACGTAACTAAACGTGTGTCAGTGGCCGAATGCCGCGGACACCAGTACTACATGGCTTTTTACCACACCAAGACCAGGCATCTCGGTGAGACATATCGGCCGTCCACCACGGCCCCTTGTGGTTTCCTACAACACCCACTAATAAGGTACCATAATTCAAATTAACCAATGTAGGAATAGTATAACAACGTGTCCCAATCAAATGTCATGCACAAAATGATAGACAATCTATCTGCAAATTAAAAATCTCCATTACCTGCTCCAACAATGCGAGCGGGACCAATCGGTGGTATGTACAGAGAACGGCGTCCTCTATTCTCTACCGCACATGTCCATTACTCACGTGAGCGTCAGCAACTTCAAAATCCCAATGCACATGACAGTAAGGGCAATCAGCCTCAGCGCACGAGTGTGCATGCTCAATGCCCAAAACATCCGTGTATACTAAATCATTCCGTTGATCATTGGAATAAATTATTAGATATATCAATGGGACAGAACAGATCATCTACTCAAACTAAATTGCCATATCTGAGTCCTATGATCTACACAAAGGTTCCTGAACATATGTATATCATGCCATGATAACCAACATCGTGCAACGAGACAGAGACATCATATAGCAAAAACTAAATATATGGAAAGTGCACTAATAAAATTTAACCTTTATTAATTAATATTAAAAATAAATATTCAAGTGAAAAAGTCACAGTTTAATGTAGAAAATAATCACAACAGCTCTGGACATATGGTGGTAGGAAAATTATATGTAGAAAAGACAAAATGTAGGAGGGAAAGGTAAAGTACCACCTAAGGTGAAACGGACCATAAAGTAGATCCCTACTAAAGATCCTACCTAGAAAAATGCAGGACTATACGTCCTGATAAGGACGATCCCGCCAGGAACCTATCCCTACCACTTTCCATATATTTAGTTTTTGCTCTATACACGCATTTTGGAACTTGTACCTATCTTAAATTGAACCTTTTTGTAGGTATTTTTTCAATTTAGAAAGACATCATATATCACAACATCTCGATCTCATGCTGCAATGGCACTGCCACCACTACACAACGTGTGAGCGTAAGGTGGTGTGCAGGATATCAAACGGCAACATAATCATATATGTACCTGTGTTATCCATAGCAATAGACTCATAGAACATATACTGTCACCATATTAGTTACTAAAAACAGTTCCTCCAGCAAATTCAATCTATATAGAAACACATATCCACACATAAAGGGATTGAGAACAGAGGGCCAAAAAAGAAGAAACCATCAGGGTTTTCCTGATGTTGAAGAATTCTCTGAGGCTCCAATGATGGCTTATAGGAGGAGCAAAAATTAGTGAGATAGATTAGTGAAATCAGATTTACCGACCCTCTCAGGTATGAGACAATCCTACTTAGCTCCACCAAAGATGGGCAATTTTCCTTGCCTGTGTTGCAGCAATTGTAACAATATGATTAAGGGTGATGTTTTTCATCATCCTCTAACGGGTAAACAGTACAAGATTAGAGAGAGGTTTTCCTGTCGGACTACCTATGCCATCTACATGATTATCTGTCCCTGTAGTAAAATCTATATTGGAGAAACTACAATGGAAGTTAGGGAGAGAATAAATAAACATAAGAGTACGATACGTATGAAAATGTTGGACTTACCTGTGACACGCCATTTTGTTGAGTGTAATCACTCTATCTCTCAGTTGAGATTTAGAGTAATAGATCATGTTCCACCACAGACACGGGTGGGGAGGGAGGGGGGGGTAACCGTGAGAAATTGTTATTCAGGAAAGAATTGAAGTGGATATTTGAACTAAAATCATTACATCCTGCTGGACTTAACATTGAGTAAGATCTAGTTCTGTGTAAAGATAGGATATTGTGCTTTGATTGTTTTTAGTATAACATTTTTTAATATACACTTGGTTTTTTCACATAATAATTTATGCACATTTTTATATCTCCTTAGATAAAAGAGTCGAGTGGGATCAATCTGGATGGTTTCTTCTTTTCTGGCCCTCTGTCTTCAATCCCTTTATGCGTGGATATGTGTTTCTATATAGATTGAATTTGCTGGAGGAACTGTTTTTTTAGTAATTAATATGGTGACAGTATATGTTTTATGAGTCCGTCGTTATGGATAACACAGGTACATATGTGATTATGTTGCCGTTTGATATCCTGCACACCACCTTACGCTCACACACTGTGTGTTGTGTGGTGGTGGGAGTGCCATTGCAGCATGAGATTGAGATGTTGTGATTAGTGTTGAGCGATTGCGTTGGCCATCGACATCGGTCGATGGTCGATAGTCGACCATCATCGACCAGATAGTCGATAGTGAGCAGTCGATTATGAGCGATGACCATTAAAGTCTATGGGAGAGCAACAACACCTTCATTCTTACACCCAAACAGGGCTGGAGAAGCTGGAATTAACATCCACAACAGTCAAATGGATATGTGCTACATCTTAGGCAACACACTTAGGTTATAAAAGCCACAGAAAAAAAAACACACAACATTCACTATCCCTGTCTTGTACCACAGCATGACCCTTAAACCTGCATCACCCACAAATTAAAAAGTGCCAGAAGGCAGTATGATTTGAACCATCATCTTACTTGAATTGGACATTGAATATCCTTGTCCTGGAACGCAGCATGAGCACCAAACCTGCATGACCCCCAGATTTAAAAGTGCCAGAAAAAGGAGTCTTTCAACCACCATTTTTAGTTGAACTGGACATTGACTATACATGTCCTGGCCACAGCATGAGCCCCAAACCTGCATGACCCCCAGATTCAAAAGTGCCGGAAAAGGAGTCTTTCAACCACCCATTTAGTTGAACTGGACATTGACTATACATGTCCTGGGCCACAGCATGAGCCCCAACCTGCATGACCCCCAGATTAAAAAGTGCCGGAAAAAGGAGTCTTTCAACCACCATTTTAGTTTCACTGGACATTGACTATACCTGTCCTGGGCCACAGCATGAGCCCCAAACCTGCATGACCCCCACATGTAAAAGTGCCGGAAAAAGGAGTCTTTCAACCACCATTTTACTTCTCTGGACATATACTGTCCCTGTCCTGGGTAGCGCTTGCCCCTCCGTATGAGTGCGGACCAATTGAGCTTCACTTGGAAATACTGGTGGTTAACGCTCCTGTTCCACCCAGGTGCCTTTTTCTTGGCATTCTTTTTCTCATTTTACTCAACGTGCTGGAGGAAATTGTCTCTGTACTTTGTTCTCTGTCCGTGCTCCATACTCCATGTCCTCTGAATAACCTACATCTGGTCAAGTTTTCCTGTACCTCCCTTGTACAATTCAGAGGAATTTTTTTACCAGCTATTTTGTACATGCAAGTTTTTTAGTAGTTTAATTCTAGAAAACACATTTTAAAATAGGATGGAATCCCACCATGTCTTTGTTTCTCTTTTTTAATTGTATTAAATGGGTTGTCTCAATACAGGGATTGCTAGCTATGTTAAAGATCTTGCAAAAAAAAAGTCATTTTGCAATATGTGTCCATTAACAGTGTCCTACCTATTCCTGTTTCTGACAGCACCATCACCCTTGAGCCACTCTTGACAATTGTGAAGAACAAATGTCTGTTAGAAACCACATTTTTTACAATAGGACCTGAAGTCTAGCTGCATTTCACAGCAAAATGCCCCCAAAAATTCAAAATATGAAAATTGTGCTGGATGCAGGTTGCATTAACCACTGAAGGACAGATTGGCGACGCTGTTCATTACTGAGATTCACAGGGCCCTGACCCAGCGATGACAGGCCTGACGGTCCTGCAACTGACGATCCGCTGGCATGCGTGTTGTCGCCAGCACTGGAAGGAGCACTTTCTCTCGTACCTCTACCTCCATGTCCTACCCCCCTCTTAGCTCGCTAACCACCAGAAAAACACTCAATGTTCAGAAATATACAAATTTGAGAAGGTATGGAAGAGTTTTGGAAAGTCTCTTATTAAAAGACGGCAAATCACAGCTATTCTAAAATCCCTCAAATCAAAACAAAATTGCTGGATTCAAATATAACTGCAAAGTAGATCTATCAACAAAGCTGGCCTGCGCCAAAGTGAAAAAACACGTATCTGAAATGTATTCGGATAATACAAGGTATTTTTGGCACCTTTCAATTCACCTGTGGTGACTACAAAATTGCTGCATTCACATTTAAGTGCAAGGTGCCTCAATGAACAAAGCTGTAGTGCGCCAAAGTCAAAAAACACGTATCTGTAATGTATTCGGATAATAAAAGGTATTTTTGGCACCTATCAATTCACCTGTGGTGACTTACAAAATTGCTGTATTCAAATTTAACTGCAAAGTAGATCTATCAACAAAAGCTGGCCTGCGCCAAAGTTAAAAAAACACGTATCTGAAATTTATTCGGATAATAAAAGGTATTTTTGGCACCTATCAATTCACCTGTGGTGACTAAAAAATTGCAGTATTCACATTTAAGTGCAAGGTGCCTCAATGAACAAAGCTGTAGTGCGCCAAAGTGAAAAAACACGTATCTGAAATGTATGCGGATAATAAAAAGGTATTTTTGGCACCTATAAATTCACCTGTGGTGACTACAAAATTGCAGTATTCACATTTAAGTGCAAGGTGCCTCAATGAACAAAGCTGTAGTGCGCCAAAGTCAAAAAACACGTATCTGGAAATTTATTCGGATATTACAAGGTATTTTTTGCACCTATCAACCTGTGTTTGACTTGCTGGATTCTAATTTAAGTACAAGTTGGATATACCAACAAAGGGGGAAATTTGGGAAAAAAATGAAAATGAACACCTATCTAAAATGTAACTAAATAATAAAAGTGGAGTTTTGCACCTAACAAAGAGCCCTGCAGTTACTAGAAATATGTGTATCCTATAAGTTCAGGCTGCCCAATATCCAGGAAATATTTCAATAGAAAACTTTTAATAATAAAGCTATTGCAATGTCTACACTAAGTCTTGGTGAACAAAGCTGTAGTGCGCCAAAGTCAAAAAACACGTATCTGTAATGGAAACGGATAATAAAAGGTATTTTGGCACCTATCAATTCACCTGTGGTGACTACAAAATTGCTGTATTCAAATTTAACTGCAAAGTAGATCTATCAAAAAAGGGCTGCCTGCGCCAAAGTGAAAAAACACGTATCTGAAATGAAATTCGGATAATAAAAGGTATTTTTTGTCTCCTATCCATTGAACTGTGGTGACTAAAAAATTGCAGTATTCACATTTAAGTGCAAGGTGCCTCAATGAAAAAAAGCTGAAAGTGCGCCAAAGTGAAAAAAACACGTATCTAAAATGTATTCGGATAAAAAAAGGGTTTAATTTTTTGGCACCTATCAATTCACCTGTGGTGACTACAAAATTGCAGTATTCACATTTAAGTGCAAGGTCCCTCAAATGAACAAAGCTGTAGTGCGCCAAAGTGAAAAAAACACGTATCTGAAATTTATTCGGATATACAAGGTATTTTTTGCACCTATCAACCTGTGCTGACTTGCTGGATTCTAATTTAAGTACAAGTTGATATATAAACAAAGGTGGAATGGGCAAAATGAAAATGAACACCTATCTAAAATGTAAAACTGATAATAAAAGTGGAGTTTTGCACCTAACAAAAGACCTGCAGTTATAGAAAAGATGTGTATCCTATAAGTTCAGGATGCCAATATCCAGGAAATTTTTCAATAGAAAACTGTTAATAATAAAGCTATTGCAATGTCTACACTAAGTCTTGGTGAACTTTATCCAGTATTCTTTATAGAGCTTGTCTGTGTTCGCCCGCGGGGGCCCCCCCTCCACTCCCCCCCCCCTCGTGACTGGACAGCGGTCTATGCGCCTGTAAAATTCTCTACCTAACAATATAAAATCTTCCAATCTCTAATCTAACTAAATTGTAAGGATCACAGCTAATAGTAGAGGTTTCTCTGTGAAGAAATATAATAATTTCGCTGAGCTGTTTGGACACAAGCAGAGCGCACGTCCTTCTGCTCTGAGACGCTGAGAGACACTGAGGCTGAACAGGAAACGCTGTTCTATGTAAAACGAGGTCATGTGATTTTTCCAGCCAATCGCAACCATACACATCCCAGTCATGACGTCGCACACACATCTCACCCTGCTCTATTCTGTAAGCTGATTTGCTGGCCGCCAAAATTACAGGAAGCGCCGAAAATGGCGCGATCTTAATAGATGATGCACAGATTTTAACCTAAATTATCGCATGATCTAGAAAAACCGATCACCATAAAAACTGTGCCGATTTCAACTTTGTCGATAATAATCGCTCAACACTACTTGCGTGTTGTCGCCAGCAGTGGAAGGAGCACCTTCTCTCGTACCTCTACCTCCATGACCTAAACCCCGCTTTGCTCGCTTACCACCTGCATTTCGCTCCATGTTCAGAAAGATAAAAATTTTAAAAGGTATGGAAGAGTTTTTGACAGTCTCTTATTGAAAGACGGCAAATCACAGCTATTCTTAAATCCCTCTACTTTCCTACAGCCAACTAGGATTAGAAACAGAATTGTTTCTATCGAATACCTGTGAAATGCGGTCTGGTGGAAGAACCTTAAGACAAAATCAACAGTGTTCTTCCTTCAGTCCCAAGGATTTACAACTGACCAGTAGGACTAGGACTTGATAGTTTTCAACAAACTATCATACAAGTGCGCTATCTGCGCCAAACTGAGATTCACCGAGTGCAATAAAACTATTCAAAAGTTACACGGATGAGAAATTGCGTTTTTTGCAGCAATGAGAACAGTTACTAGAAAATTTCTGTATCCTTATTTATGTACAAGGTGGCTTTTTGAACAAAACTGGGCTGCACCAAAGTGAAATACAGCTATTTAAAAGTTGTACGGATAACAAAAGGTGTTTTTTGCACCAATGAAATATACCAACAGTTACTAGAAAATTTCTATATCCAAATTTAAGTACAAGGTGGCTCTTTGAACAAAACTGGGCTGCACCAAAGTGAAATACAGCTATTTAAAAGTTATACGGAAAACAAAAGGTGGATTTGGCACCAATGAAATACACCAACAGCTACTAGAAAATTTCTGTATCCAAATTTAAGTACAAGGTGGCTCTTTGAACAAAACTGGGATGAACAAAATTAAAGGTACAATTTCACCTCAGGTGCGAGGTGTGCTTGTCAAAAAGTGGTAAAAAAAATACCATTTCATTGCAGGTTCAAAGCAGAGTCTGGGCTGTACAATATACACTGTCCTTTCCAAAGCCCGCCTGTCTGTCTGTCCGTCCGCACCCCCCCCCCCCCTGTGGCTGTACAGCGCTAGATGCTTCTTTTAAAGTCTCTGTCTAACTAACTAAGAACTGAAATTCTCTAATCTACCTATATTCGAATGTTCACAGCTAAAAGCATTGTTGTCTGCATGAATAAAGAGAAGAATTGTGTCTCTGAGCTGAGCTGTATTGCGAGACACGTAGCACACATCTTGCTCTAGTGGTAGACACTGAAACACGAGGTCATGTGATTTTTCCAGCCAATGACAACAATACACATCAAAGTCATGACGTCGCACACCCAGCTCACCCTGCTCTATGCTCTAAGCTGATTTGCTGGCCACCAAAATGACAGGAAGCGCTGAAAATGGCGCGATAGTAATAGATTATCTGCAGATTGTCACCTAAAATATCACGTGATCGGAAATGTCCGATCAGCCTAAAAATCGTGCAGATTTTAACTTTGTCGTTTATAATCGCTCATCCCTAATCATAGACACATGGCTATGTAGCTCCATCCATATCCCCCACCACCAGCCCACATACAATATCCCACTTCACGTTTCCCTTGGTCACGCACTTCGCCACCTTCTAAACACCACTATCAACACCAGCAAGAAAGTAAAAGTGGAACTCCTTATCAAAGGGTCAGTTGCACATTCACTTTTACAATCACAGGCAAGTATACGCTGCCACTATAATCGCACAGACACAACCTTCAACACTGCCATATGGAGACCACATAGTGGTCTGATGCCAGCTCACTTTACAGTGAATACAGCACTGATCCAGTATAGAAGCAAAATAACCCCTGACATCAAGGACTCACAGGAGACATCCTATCTGATGTAATTCTCTTCTATCATGAGTCGTTCTTTTTCCCTTTTCTTCTCCATCCGTTCCAGACCACCATGATGACTTGTCCCGGTCACCACTCATCCCTGCAGAATTTACAAACATATATCTTAGAATCCTCACTTTTCCAGCACCAATCTCTGTACAAACATCCAGGAGAGGGAGAGCAGGTCCAACCATAACTTAGAGGCACAGTCTCCTAAGAGATTGTAGAGTGGGGAGAGGACTAACTTTCTGGAGACTATGCTACAGCTATGGGCTGCTCCCCTCAGAATCATATTACCAGGTAGTTAGAGCCCCCGTTAGGTAGGCTACAGGTAGTTAGGGCCCCTTTAAATAGTATGCGAGTAGTTAGGGCCTCCTTTAGATGGTACACAGGTATTAAGGGCCCCCTTTAGGTAGTATATAGGTAGTTAGGGCCCCCTTTAGACAATATGCAGGTAGTTAAGGTCCTAATTAGATAGTATACAGGTAGTTAGGACCTCTTTTAGACAGTATACAGGTAGTTAGGGCCCCATTTAGGTAGTATACAGGTAGTAAGGGCCATGTTTAGATAGTATACAGATAGTTAGGGCCCCATTTAGGAAGTATACAAGTAGTTAGGTCCCCCTTTAAGTAGTATGCAGGTAGTTAGGGCCTCCTTTAGGCAGTATGCAGGTAGTTAGGGCCCCCTTTAATTAGTATACAGGTAGTTAGGGTCTCCTTTAGGTAGTATACAGGTAGGTAAGGCCATATTTCTCATAAAAAAATAATAAAAAACTCACCTTTCTCCCGCTCCGGGAAGCGATGAGCTGCCCGCCGGCTTATAGTGAAGCCCGGCATAGGCGGTGCGATGAGGTGACGTCATCGCGCCGCCTACGTCACCAATAGAGGCTGGCGCCTGGTATGCTTAAGGCCCAAGACCTTTGGACTACCAAGGTGAATAGCAGAGTGTCGGCGAAGCTCTGCCCGGCTAACACTGTGCTGACACCTGCAATTGGCTGCATCTGGTGGTTAATTGATACTTTTTCTTTAATTGTACAAATTTCTAATAACCAATAAAACAAAGTATAAATTGCAATTATTTGCAGTCCCACAGGATATTATAAGTTTGTACATAGGCAAATGAATCGTTTAATATGGACATCTTTATCTTACAATGCATATCCCCTACACTGTTCAACTGATTCTTGAAATTTGACTGTACAGAAGTGTTAATCAGTTAGAGGAAATCACTGTGTCTGTACTCATACTTTGTGATGGCTTTTCAAGTGAAATCAGTAGGCAATGCAAGACTGGGGTGCCTGGAGTCCCCAAGTGGAGTTAATGTTAGAGACCACCAGTGAAGATGATTCTTGGTGCCCATCCTAAGCTACTGTATATGGCTGCACATAATGCACATGACTCTTGCTTTCTGCCTCTCTTTCTCTGTCTTTATCCCTAAAAAGCAGTCCCAGACCTGTTATGCCCAGAAGCCCATTTGGGGTTTCCAAGCCAGTGAAAAGGTATCCATTTTTTTTTAGTAGACGCCTTTGGTATATAAGACAAAAGAACACTCACTTAAAACACATCATATAAGAAGACATTGCCGTGACTACCTAGGTAGCAGATACAACAACTGTCCAGCAGCTATGGACATAATTTCCACTAACAGTTGAGGGGATGTAGGTGACCACAGTGGATAACTTACGGTCAGAATGACATGGATCAGTGAAAAATTGAACTTGTATAACTTGGAGGCAAGGAAAGGATGTGAAAATGTAAAGGACAGAATAGAGCCCAAAATATTCAGAAGCTTTTAATGAAATTATTTGCTGTGAAAGTTTTGCACTGGGACCTACTACTTACATGTTTCTCCCCTGTGAAAAGCACAAAATATATATGTGAGAACTTTTACAATCACACATTTAATTCTGCAAATTAGTCACCACCATAGCAACAAGAGATCAACCTTATTCCCGAAAAGGACCAAAACCAGACAGTTTTCAAACTTAATTTTTGTTCATGTTAGATAATAGGCTGTGAGGAGAAGTGTGCTGTTATAACAAAGATATATAAGCTAGAGTAATTTTTCATTTTTTAATTGCTTTGTGCCACTGCTATAGAAAGTTACCAAGAGAACAAGAAATTCAAATTACAGATAAACATTAACGAAAATTAATATGCTAAAAGGACTTAATGCAGCTGTGATTTGTATATTTCTAGAGACTGTAAGTGCAATGCTTTATACAGCAGACAGATATTAAGAAATTGTTCTTTGATAAAAAATGACGTGGTGGCAGAACATATCTACTATTTTAAAGTCGCAATTTTCTTGTATCAGGAGGTCTAACATATTGATCAGTTTGAAATACACAGGGCAGGACTCAGCATGTGTCTGGCTTTTTCATGAGAATTATCCTGAAGCTGCCAGATTCATCACTGTGAAGTCACTAGTTCCTAGTAGAACAGGCGAGCATACATTAAAATAACTGCTGACCACAAAATCGAGGACCAGCGATAATTCTTCATGAAAAATCACATCCATGACATTATCTGGAGGCTACTTTGCGTACAGCAATTGTTAAAGAAAGCCTGACAGCAGCACTTAATTATTTCCATTAAGATAATTACATTCCTTTTATTTTTTTCCCCAATAAAGAAACACAAAAAATATGTTTGACTTCTCTAAATATACCAAAATATAATACATAGGTTTTAAGGTTATTTACTGTTGGGACCCAGGCAGTAACCTTTATGTGAGGGCAACCTTGTAGCAAGTAAGATATTACTTGGGTCTTATTACATTTTTTGTGGACTTTAAGGCTAGGAAGACATCACGTGTGTACTATGGGAAATCTCCTGATGTACTAAACATGTCTGTAGAATAAACAGTGACCATAATTGGGTCATTTGACTTCTGTGTGTCTAGTATAGAAAAACACAGGAGCTTATGCTGTTCTCACTAAAAAAAAAATGTATATACTTAAAATACAGTACAAGTTTTTTGCTGGATTTTGTTGTAAAAATCCAGCAAAAACTTATATTTTCTAAGTGTATATACATTTTTTTCAGTTGAGATACTCCAGGATAGTGCATTTCTAAGAAAACCTTCAAACAATTTACCTACAACAGAGGTTAAAGTTATAGGTCTGTAGTTTCCAGGCTCAATTTTTGCCTCCATAATGAATACTGTAACTACATTTGCTACATGCTAATCCTTTTGAACATACCCTTATGCAATAAAGTCCACAAATATTAAAAGTCTAATGCAAATGTATAGACCTGCTTGGTCTTCTTTGTAACATTTTTTCACTTTGACTTATAGATGACAACAGTCCTGAACATATACTTAGGCTTCCTAATACTGTATTTAAAATATACCCTATATAAACTAATCAAAACAGTCCAGCCAGTTCACCTGTTAATATGATGAGGCTCCTGAAAGAGAGGTTGCAGCACAGCCAAACAGTAGTGGGGGCAAGGTTTAAAACTGAGTATTTTGAGCGAGTTAACGAGTCTGCAAGTGTATTTTCCTTATAAGTGTTTTTTTTTTTTTAAGTGTGTAGACTTAAGATTTAGATACTTTAGATTTTGGGAGTTTAGATGGGGGACAGTATTGTATGCTATTATTATAATTAATCACACCTCTTTTGTGGTAAAATCCCCATGAGTTCCATGTTTGACAATGCGCTGTCCAGTGCACAACCTGTGCAATGTAATGCCATCTTGAGCATACAGTTTCAGCGGGCATACTGCATGTGCAAGATGTGGCACACTGCACATTTAGAAGCCCGATCCTGGTTCTGAATGAGCAAGTGGCAACACTGAGATGCCATTGCCAACTTGTGAACGAGTTTGGCTGCCCATGACAATCACTCGCAGGTGTAGATGCTGGGGAGCGTGGTAGCATGGTGGCGATGCCAGGAACATGAGGCTGCTAGCTGGTAACAGTTAGAGAAAAGTAGGGTAGAGGAAGAGATGTCAGGGAGCTTGTCCTGAATGGCACACCCAACCAAATTTGCAAGATTGGCTGATGAGGGGGACTATCAGCATCAGAAGTTGCATTGCTGCAGGCTTTGAACTACCCCTGTTCTGCTCCATGTTGTTTAACCATGGGGGCACGAGTTCGACATATCGGGATCGGGTTGATAAGATTGCTTGGGGGGGCTGGTGAGAATCCAGCTCTCTGGTGACATTGGAACAATGACAAAGTTAGAGTAGTGGAGTGTCCTTAAAAATGATTTCAGGGACTTAGAGGCAAAAAGCTCAAGGCAAGGACCTCCAATGGTAATCTTTTCAGATATATTACCTGTTGCCACGGGCCACACCAGAGAGGCAGCGGGAAATTAGTGAGGTTGAATAAGATGGCTAAAAATTGGTGTAGTAAAGAGTGATTTGGGTTTTTTGTGGAGAACTGGGCTGACTCCTGTCCTTGGCTACAGGACTTATGCTAGGAACGGGCTGCACTAACTAGGGGTGGGGTGCAGCTGTATTGGGGAGGACAAAAATCGGCCAGGGAAGTTGGAGGAATATTTAAACTAGGACTAGGGGGGGGGTAACTACAAAGTTATAGGCAATGCAAGATGGTGAAGATAGAGAGCGGGGAATTAGGAATAATAAACTGGGGGGTTGGAGTGGAGGGAGGGGGTGTAGCAATAGTTCAATATATGGAGTCAGGGTAAGAACATGAATAAGAACTGATATAAATCTCTAAATTGCCATTGGCTGACGCCAAGTGCCAGTGAGTTTGACCACAACAAATAATATGATAATAGAATTACTTATAGCTGAAGTAAAATATGACATGTGGGGATAACTGAGACATGGCTTGACGAGAGATAGTAGCTGGCGGTGTAAACTTGCAGGTTACAGTCTATTTAGAAGGGATCATAAAGTCAGGGAGGGAGGAGGTGTATCTCTCTTACAAATCCTGTCTGAAGCCATACACTTGCGGGAAGATATAGAGTACTGGTACATGAACATGTGGAATCATTATGGGTTATATACATGGGATAGTAAACAAATAACATATATAATATAATGAGGGGTGTCTGCTATAGGGCCCCCAAATCCTATAACTGAACTTGAGATTGGGCGAATTCTGTCAAAAATTCGATTCGGTCCACTTCGCCGAATTTTCGACAATTAGTTTCGTTTGAATTAACTTCGGCACGATGCGCGTTAAAAAGCAGCTATTTCCAGGCTGCACCAGGCCTGCAGGTATTTAGAACGTGTGCATGCGCCTATATATGCAGAGGGAGGCTGGTTTTTGGTCTTCATACAATGTTGATGTGTTTTAGTATGAGCACGCAGTATGATGCGCACGCTTCTTAGAATCGCTTCATACTATAAATTTCCCTGGGAACTTAAGAGGCAAGAACTGCCACAAAAAAACTCAAGCGGAATGTCTAGCATGATAAAGTCATGCCGCGAAAGCTGGAAAATACACAAGCTGAGAGCTCAGGTTCGGCAATGCTATTAGTGGACAGAGTGTGGAGGTTGACGCGGCAGCCACTAAGCCCAGCTGTTGAGGTCAGGCAGTGGGCATACTATGACATTATGGAGGTGGCAAAACTCGAGAAGCCACAGAGTGGCACAATGACTGAGACGCGGAGGTCACGGCGCATCAGTATGAGGTCAGCAGTGGCACAATGACATGTCTGGAGGCGGCAAAACGTATTATGCCACAGAGTCGGCCACCAATGATACCAGTGTGGAAGGTCCACGATATAAGCAGCAGCATGAGAACAGGCTCAGTGGCACAAGGACATTCGAGGCGGCAAAACAGTATTAGGCCACAGAGTGGCACAAGATACAGTAGTGGAGGTATGACGTAGCAGCAGCATGAGATCAGGAGTGCGCTACAATGAATTCTGGAGGCGGCAAAACAGTTATGTTAGGACCAACAGAGTGGCCAATCACACAGTGTGGAGGTCACGGCAGGCAAGCAGTATGAGATCAGGCAGTGGCACAATGACATTTCTGGAAGGAACAGCGGAAAAACAGTATTAGGGCCACAGTAGTGGTCACAATCACACAGTGTGGGAGTGTCATGCGGGCCGGCAGCACCGTATGAGATCAGGCAGTGGCACAATGACAATTCTGGTGGTGGCTAAACTGTATTAGGCCATAAGAGTGGCACAATGATATCAGTGTGGAGATCACGACAGCAGCAGCATGAGATCATCGGCCAGTGGCACCTATGACAGTCTGGATCGGCGGAAAAACCAGTATTTAGCACAGAGTGGCACAAATGCACACAGTTTGGAGGTCACGGCAGCTGATAGCATGAGATCTGGCAGGTAGCTCAATGGACATTCTGGAGGTGGAAACACAGGAGGAAGTAACAGTGTGGCACAATGACTGTCGAGCGAGGTCACGGGCGGCAGAGAGATGAGGTCTCAGCGGCAGTGCTACAATGACACTTGTGGAGGAAATGGCAGCAGCGACAGCAGCAAGCATGAGGTCAGGACAGTGGCACAGAATGACACAGTGTGGATGTCACGGCAACAGACAGCATCAGCATGACGGCTCATAGAGTGCGCACATTGACTGGAGTGTTGTGGGAGCGGTGGCAATAATACCAGTCCCTGGTTAAGATGGTGGTAGGCAAGATGGAGAAACTGTCAGCAGAGTGTGTGGCATAGGTGGGTGGCGGCATCAGAATATGTGGCTGAGGCAGGTAGTCTGATACCACAGGACTGACGCCTAAGTCGCATTGGTGTGTGGAAATCCTGGGCCGATACCACTGCGACCGATTCACATCTTGTGTCAAAGGTCAGTCGTTCCACATTTCCTCTGTGGACAAGCGGGTTCTCCTTGGGGTAAACGATGGTCTCCCCGCCGCACTGAACAACCATGCTCTGATGCCACACTTACTGGCCGGGCAGGACCAGCTTACTCCACTGCAAAATCGGCAAGTTGAGTGGCCACAAATGAGTTTGGCTGCCCCAGTAGTTCCAGCGGATCTTCTAACTGAGGTGGCAGACGTGCTGGTCCAATAGGCCACAAACTTAGTTGGTTCAGGGTCTGCTTCCAGGTCCTGATGCTGCTGGCGCACGTGCCACTCCTCATATCGGCGGGTGAAGGAGACTGCTCATCTCAGTGACTCCAGACTTTGGTTACTCGTTATGAGAGCTGGTATGTCTCTACCCCCTACACTCCACCCAGTCAGCCGCCGGCAGTAGTAAGTGATGCTCTGAGAACCCCAGGTCAGACCTGTCAGAGGCAGGTGCGATGAACCACTAGGCAGCAGCCCAATCTGATATACGGCAGGATTTCCACTATAGTATTTGTGTTTGTTCTTCCACTCAATTAGCTGGGAAAAAGGCTCCCTTTTGGCACCAGTAGCGAGGGTCCAATAGGGTGGAGAGCAGACGTCATCCCTGTCTGACCCGGATGCTGAACTATGCGGCTGTTCACTAGCCCAGGCATATAAATAAGCCTGCCTGCGGGCCATCTGCACAAGTGACTCACGAGGGGCTCCCTGCTCTCATTTCAAACTATATACTGCCATGGGTGCTTGGGGGGTCATCTGCCTCGTATTCCTCATCCTCCATCCACCTCTCTCCAGCTGCTCCTGTTCCCTCCTCTCTTGTCTACCTGGGTAGAAAATCACTTCATTTCACTCAAGACAATGCTTCTGCTCCTATAGGTTCTCCTCTCCTCCTCCTCATTTCAGTCCCTCCACTGGGGACTAATTCGTGGCCACGAGATGGAGTCGCCCTCGTCTCCAGTCCATGCCCAGACACGGTTTTTCAGCATCTGTTACTCCATGGACATGAAGGCAGGGGAATGCGTTATTCAATACCCGTAGTTCCTGGCGATGACAGAATAAACGTCGCTCCTCGAATGGCCTCAACAAACCGGCAGGTGTCACGGATGAGCTGCCACTGGCTGACTCATCACAGTTACACAGGGGAGTTACATTCTGTCATGCCGGATCATCAAAAAAATCGTTAAAGGCCTTTCTCTGTTAATTCCAGTCGGTCCAACATGTGCTGGCTGAATTCCAGCGGGTGGATACCATCGCACAAATTCAGAGTGTGATAGGGGAGGCTGTTCTGCGCTGCAAACTGAGGAGGGTGTCCTGTGTAGTGTGTACGAATGGGGATAAAGTGCATGCACAGTTTCCTGGCCATTTTATCAGAAAGTTCCTGAAAGATCGGTGGAGAAAGACTGTTCAAGGAACCTTTTTCACCATTACCAGATTGAACAGTGCGCCATGGACCCATCCCTCCTCGGTGCTAGGGCGGACACATGGTTCCATGCCATTGTCCCGTCACCATGGTTGCCGTTTTGAAGTGGCGCGGAGAAAGCCAACAATCGATTTTCATGCTGCATGACGCGGAGCAGTTATCCCCTGTGTGACTTCGTTCGCGAGGGCAAGCCAGGTGTACGAAATGCGTGATACTCCGCTGTGCATACACATGTGGTATGATGGAGCAGTACTTGTGGAGCTTGAGATGGTGGGTGGTGGTGGAGGTAGTTAGGAGGCGGCACATTGGCGCAGGTCAGCTCAGTTTGACAACGTGGGGAGGGGAATGCAGGCGTCTCCTCTGTCCAAGTTGTTGGTGGGCTGCGGGCAGGAAGCCTACATTCACCCAGTGGGCCGTAAAGGAATGTACAGGCTGACCGTTGAGATTACAGCTACAGACGTCCTGCACTGCCGTGCACCATTGGAACAAATCCGATATAGATAAGGACTGACCCTACCTTTCTGCCTTACCATTTTATGAAGTGCTCCTTATTGGTGTGTTGCTTTTGGAACAGAAATTACGCTTGGAACTCTCCATCTCGGCTCGGCTCAAGCCATTAGTTTCTGAATGGTGCAGAGTCACCATTTGGAAGGGAGGGAATGCAGTACCAAACAATTGGACAGGAGCAGGTCAGCTGACTGCACGCCTTAGATGGTTGGGTGGATACTGTTGTCTCTTTGCAATCGCTACGCTGAACGAATGTGGCGCATGGAGTAGCGAGGGAGGCTGGAGAATCTGGACCGGGAGATGTATGTTCAAGACGATACAGTACACCTTCTGCAGAGGTGGTGAGCCTTGACTGGCTGTGCAATGGCATGCGTGCGCCACTGGGCGCTGCTGCTTGCTGCTGTTGCTGCGGCGGCAGGAGGGACCACCAATCTGAGCACGTTTCTCCCAGGCCACCGGATGGTGATGCTGCATGTGTTGTCGCAGGGCCGTGGTGTCCAACACGTTAGCTCACCCAGGCCACGTCTTACTTTCTGCCCCAGATTCTACATATTGCCAATTATTCGGTCCTCGGTTGTGTCTTAGCAAAGTAAGTGACACACTCACGCCTGAGTGATCGGATTTTACCGCCCAAAGCTCACGCAGCTGAGTGAACTACTGCGCCGCTGACCTCGCTGAGCCCTGTGCTTGCTACTTTCTTGGACCTGCGAGCGGGTTTTTTTACCCCGTGGCCGCTTGGCTCCGACCTCACACTGCTGCTAGTCCTGCTGAATAACGGCCACACGACCCAACTTGCTGGACATGCGCAGCTGCATGACGCGCAAGTGAACGTCCCTCTTCTCCTGCCGATGATGAAGCCCTTGCTCATCACCCGCGCTCCCACAGGGCCTCGGTGGCTACATGTCAACATCTATTTGTGGGTTTCATCGTCACTGCATGTCCTCTTACACGGTTGGTATGCCGAGGCAGGTGAAACTCTCAGCAACTTGACTTCCCACTGCCAGTCTACACATCATATACTTTGCCGCCTAACTGCAAGAAGCAGGAGATATGGGCCCATTTCTTCGCTGCTAGTAGCTGATGACTGCTCCTCTCCAAATTATGTTCTATCCTCGCAATATAGTGGCGCTGTGCCCAGAAAACTTCGTAGATCATCTGGTATGAGGGAACCGGATGGTGACCAGGAGGGCAGGCTGGGACAGGTTGAGGGCCGTGACCCGCTCTCCCGCGGGCCCATGCCGCATACCTATGGTTGTCTGGTTCCCACCGACTCTTGGCTGGGGGTGTCAGATGTTTAATGGGCAGGAAGAGGATGGACCTAGTCAAACAATCAAGGAAACCCTTAGGTTGCCTGAATCACACGGCCGCTAGATTGGACAGCCGGCAGTTGTGGCCTCCACGAGTGACCTCCTGCTGCGACGTCCCCTTGCTGTGCTGCGACCTGGGGCTCTGTTCGCAAGGTATGTTGTGGCACTGCCACTCGCAGGTGCAGTGCCTTGCCACCTCTCTGCTGCTATGTTTGTTCTAAAATGTACAGACACTGTATGATGATGATATCTGTATAATGATAAAATTATACACCCTGTTTTTGACTCCAAATGTACCCAGTAACAAGCTTGGGTAAACCCTTGGATATAAATTGCGCTCCACAGAATGGCCAGGAAAAATTTCACTTGTATGTGTCGTTTAAAAACACTGTGTGTTTTACTAAATGTAAAAGCACAAACAGGCTAATTAAACCTTCGGATATGAATTTAGGCTATAGGAAAACTGTATATATTTTGGCGTTGAAAAGACGGTTTATTTTTGTCGCACACCAGCCAAAACAACGCTAATTAACCCTGGGTGTAAATTGCCGCCAAATATATGAGCCGCAACAAAACTAGTTGGCTTTGTAGCGTGTTACAATTGCGTGTTTTTTATGCCAAACAACAAGAGATACAGTTGTATTAACCTTGCTTGTGAATTAGGCTACAGGAAAATTTATATATTTTGGCGTCTGAAAAAGACGTTGTATTTAGTTCAGCACACAGCAAAACCAAGCGCTTAATTAGACCCCTGGGTGGTAAAATTGAACGCAAGAATTGAGCCGCACAAACCTAGTAGGCTTTGTATGGTGATACAATTGCGTTTTTTCTATGCCACACAAACAAGAGATACAGTTGTAATTACCTTAGCTTGTCTGTCTTGAATTTAGGCTACAGAAAAATTTATATATTTTTGGCGTTGAAAAGCCGGTTTCTTGGGGTCAGCACACACAGCGCAACAACGCTTAATTAACCACCCTGGATGTAAATTGCGCCAAAGAATTGAGCCCCACAAAATAGTAGCTTTGTAGGTGTTACCAAATTGCGTGTTTTCTACGCCACACAACAAGCATACAGTTGAAAATTAATCCTTTGCTGTTGAATTAGGTCATACTAGGAAAAAATTTATATATTTTGCGTTGAAAAAGTCGGTTTCTTGAGGGTCATGCATCACCAGCAAAACAACGCTTAATTAACCCCGGATGTTAGTTGCGCCAAGAATTGAGCCATCCACAAAAATAGTAGCTTTGTAGCGTGTTACAAATTGCGTGTTTTCTAGCCACACAACAAAGAGTGATACAGTTGTAAATAACCTTTTGATGTGAATTAGGCTACAGGAAAAATTTATATATTTTGGCGTTGAAAAAGACGGTTTCTTGGAGTCATCACACAGCTCAGCAAAAACAACGCTTAATTAACCCCTGGATGTAATTGCACAATAGAATTGAGCAACCAAAGTGAATGAAGTGGTATATGTAGTGTAAAAACGCTGATTATTGAAAAGAATACAACAGGAACTGGCTTAGATCCCACTTGGATAGATTGAATTGAATATGACCGCTACAGTGGACGAACCTACTGGATTTCAGATCCAATACCCAAAAAATTAGAAATAGAGAATTAAGACAAACAGTGTCTGAGACAAGCTGAGACACCCCGACTGAAATCGCTAATATAAAAATCAATTCTTCAGTAAGAGCATATCAGCGGCGGCAGCACCTTCCTGTGTGATGACAGTGAGAGGGAGTGTGAGATCCGGCGTCGCGGCCCGGGACTTATATAGTCGGTGACGTCAAAGAATTACCGCCGGTCTCTGATTGGCTTCACCTCTGAACATGTCATCGCAGGCTATTGACCTTATTCCTCCCAGAGTGCTTTGCGCCATGTAGCGCCATGTGCTGCAGCCTTTTATCAATCAAAAGCTACACTTCGTTCACCCGAAGTACCCAAAGTTCGACTTCGGTCCAAACGAAGTTTCTGCAAATCTAAACGAATTCCCACTTCTGTTAGAAACAATTCGCCCATATCTAAAACAGAAGCATGAAGATGTAATCCTCAGGCTAATCTAGACAGTCAATACAGGACATCATTGTGGAATCTGGAGACAACCTGTATGCTCTCATAAGAGGAAAAAGTGTTTTTGTCAATATACTAATGATAATTCTTTGCCAAATGGGTGCAAGAAATCGACCAGAGGAAGGCCCTTCGAGACTTTAATATTGACTAATGACCTGACAGAGTAAACCAATAAAGTTCTGGTTGAGGGCATCTTGGAAATAGTGACGTACGCATAATATAAGAAATTTCCCATTTATCCTTCAATAGAGGTTTTTGTCAAAGGAGGCACAAAAACACTGATTTTTTAGGAAGGCTAAATTTATTCTGCTTAGGGAGGCCTCTATACCGTATTGACTGGGAGATGTGTTTAAATATGGCAGAACAATAATAATGGGATATTTTTAAAAACTCCTAGGCTCCCACGTGGATTTACAATACCTTCATGGTAATAAAATAATTAGAAAACAGGAAAAAAACCCTATGTGGATCAACAAGGGATGTAAAGAGGCCAATAAAAAAACAAAAAAGAAGCGTGTTCACCTACTAAAACAGGAGGGTAGTGAAGAGGAATAAGAAAGCTATAGGGAAAAAAATAAAGTGTGTAAAATAAAGATAAAGGAAGGCAAAGCTGGAGAGGAAAGACATATCGCTTAGAAAAGTAAAACTAACCCCAAAATATTTTTTTAACTATATAAATAGGTCAAGATTAAACAGAAAATTGTTGGTCCCTTTTGAAAAATTACTGCGGAGAGACACGGGAAGGCGATGAGGAAAAAAGACAAACCTATTAAACACTTTTTTCTCCACTGTATTTACCGAGGGGATGACCTTACAGTTGGACAGAGGGATCGACCGGTTAACTCAAACTTAATAGTTTCCTGGTTTAACGCAGAAGAAGTGCCGCTCCATCTTTAAGAAGAATATAAAATTAGTCAAATCCCCAGGCGTGGCATACACCCTCGTGTCCTAAGAGAGTTAAGTGATGTCATAGATAGGCCCCTATTCTTATTATTTATGGACTGTCTATAACAGGGTATTCCCAAGGATTGGCGCATAGCATAATGTGGTGCCAATATTCAAAAAGGGTGCCTGGAGTGGGGCGGTTTTTGGGTCAGAAAAAGTGATCCAGGAAACTATAGGCCGGTAAAGTTTAACGCTCTGTTGTAGGTAAAATGTTTGAAGGGTTTTCTCAGATGATTGCTATCCTGGAGTATCTACACTGAAAATAAATGTATAAAGCCGTTTCCAGCATGGGTTTATGAAGGAATCGGTCCTGTAAGGATAAATCACATCAGCTTCTATGAGGATGTAGTGCTAGATGGATCGGGAAGAGGCACTGGATGTCATATATCACTAGATCTTGTATTAAAGCGGTGACCACTGTAAAGGTTGGTAATAAATGGAGAATGCTTGACTTGGGGAAAATGTGTGCAAGTGGATAAGCAACTGGCTCACTGATAGAAAAACAAAAGGTAGTAATTAACGGTAACATCTCACAGACTGGAATCGCTGTTACTCAGTGGCCGTACCACAAGGGACAGTTTTGGGCCCTTCCTCTTTAAACATTTTCATTAATGATATTTACTCAGGGATTACACAAGTAGAATTCGATCTTTGCAGATCGATACTAGTTCTCGTTAAAGTAATCAACGCAACAAAGAGGCATAATGTTTATGCACATCGGGGAGTGAAAAATTCATTCATGGGATTACTTGTAAATGGAAAAAGGTGCGTAAAAGTTGACATGGAGAAGGGTTGGGAATCCTGGTGGACACATAAACTTAGTTGTAGCAGCCAGTGGTTAGACAGCAGCTGCCAGTAGGCAAATTAGGATATTGAATGAACCATTAAAAGGGGCATAGAGGCACATGATGAGAACATTCCATTCTCCCATTATACAAAGTCACTGGTTATGTTCACACATGGAATATTGTGTACAGGTTTGGGCACCAGTGCCTGGAAAAGACATGTAGAGCTTGATCATAAAAAATAATTAAAAAATACCCATTTGGTACAAAGTCGGGCAACAAAAAATAATAGTTTTGTTTATATGAAATGCGGCTTCGGGTGGACCTAATAAAATATGTTTAAATACATGTCAAGGTCAATATAGAGATTTTCTCCCAAGATTTATTTATACCCGGGGCTGTATCTAGAACAAGGGGCATCCTTACGTTTGGGGAACGAAAGTTTCTACATAAACATAGAAAGGGTCTTTACTGTAAGAACATGAACTGTGGAATTTTTCTGCCGAGGGACTAGTCAGTTTAATTCAAAAAACAGAGTTTAAAAAAAGGGTTTTGGGTGCATTTCTGTAACATAAAATATAACAAGTTTTTATTTTCAGGGTTCTGGAGAGGGGTATTTTTCCAGGGGTTTTTTGATTGCCAGATTGGAGTCGGGAAGAATTTTTCCCCAAAAAGAGGACAATTTGGCTTTACCCCTTTTGGTTTTTTTTCCTTTCCTCTGGTAAACCTTTGCACAACAGGCGAACGGATGACGTCTTTTCTTTTTCGCCTTACAAACAAAAACTATAGGCAATGATGGAGGAGAATTATCCAGGAGGCCTCAGGCAAGTCACATTTCAAAAAGCACCAAAAAAGTTAGAACCCAACACCATGAAATATAAAAAGTATTTTATTCCAAATCCATTAAAAATGCAAAGAACAGATTTTGGTGAGAAGCTGACGTGTTTGGGTTTTACCCACCCTTAACTAGAGGATTAAGGGTCGCATAACCTGAAATGCATCAGTTTCCAATCAAGATCTGTCCTTTGAATTTATAATGTATATGGAATAAAAAATACAACTAATATTTCATGGTGCTGGCTTTTAACATTTTTTGGGGCCTTTTTTTACTTAAATATCAAACATGTCCCTTTTTAAACTCACTTTATGCACAAGTCACACTAAAAAGAAGGGGGCCACATTAAAAAATGTCGCCTCAAAAATTTAAAAGCATACAAAAGGGGGAAAAAATTTTTTTAGAAGGCCCCAAAAACTCCAGTGGCATATTGGGATTTCACCCATATGTTTTGTTCACCTATGACATTTTGTGGCAGTGTGACTTAGTATTCTTCCAATTGTTACACAACTTAAATGCAGTCATATTAGCCTCCCTTCTAGTTCTTCACGTTGATCAAAAAGGATCCTGATAGAAATATCATTACTAGTGTTGATCGAACCATTCTAGAAAAGTTAGGAAGAACATCTCAATTTTTTAGAACTCGTTCTGAACAGAACTTTTCGTTCATATTTTCATATTTGAAAGGGCCCGAAAAAAGAGGGAAACTCCATTTTTTTATTATTATTTTTAAATTTTTATTATTTTTTTTGAGCCCCCCTTGGTTCCAGACCCTGTACATTCGGGTTTCATACAAAACCATAGGAAAAACAAGTACAAAGGTGAAAAATTACTAACGACAACGGTACAGAAGGAGGAGGTTGCCCTTTGAGGGCTTACAATCTACGGGGAAGGGGGGAAGAGCAGAAGGTGAGGGGCAACTTTGGTTATGGTTGTTTGACACAGGGTTATTGTTGGTTATAGGCAACCCTAAGAAAGGGGTTTTCGGGTTGCCTTTGAAGTGGTAGAGTGGGGGAGAGTTCTGGGGTTTTGGGGGCAGTGAGCCCCAGAGGGGATAAAAGCACGGGAGAAGTTTTGGAGACTTTTTTGTGGAGGAGCTGAAAAGGGGAGAGCAGGAAAAGCCTTTGAAGGGGAGGTTCGCTGAGGGGAATCGGAATTAGAGCAAGAGTAGGAGGGGAATGGTTTGGGAAGCCTTGTAGGTAAATTTTTCTAACTTGAATGGATTCGCTGGCAATGGGAAGACGTAAAGGGGATTGGCAGGGGAGGGGGCAGGAGTAGCGGGGAAAAGGGGTAAAATCAAAAGGGGCACAGAGTTAAGGATGGTTTGGGAGGGGATTAGGGGCTAGCTGGGAAGGCCACAGAGGGGGATGTTGCAGTAGTCTAGGCGGGAAAAAACGGGGCAGGACCCTTTTTTTTGTGCTTTCGAATTAAGGGAAAAAGAACGGATAGGGGAGTATTTTTCAGGTGGAGGCGGCAGGGGGATGTGAGGGTTTGGAAAATGGGGTTTAAAGGGACAGATTGGAGTCAGGGTTACCCCAAAGGGCAGCGGACTTGTGGGCTGGTGAAGAGGTAGCCAGACTTGTAGAGAGACGGGTGGAGGGTGGATTTGGATGGGGGAAAAGATGTGAATTCGGGTTTTCCCCCCACTTTTAGTTTCGGGAGCTGAGGAAAGAAGGAGGATAGGACAAAAGCAGTCAGGGACCCGGGAGAGTAGAGAATGACTCTGGGCCGGGATGTAGATTTGGGGTGCACAGCATACAGATGGTATGAAACCATGCGAGCTATTAGTTGCCCCCGACCACAGTGTAAAGAAAAAGATGGGCCCAGGCCAGACCCCGGGGGTAAAACCAACGAGAGGGCCGGGGGGGAGGTGGGCGAGAGTGAGAGACGCTGAAAGCCGATCATGAGGTAGGAGGAGATCCGGAAAGAGCCAAGTCCGTGATGCCCAGGGAGCAGAGGATTTTGCAGGGGGGAATGGTCGACATGCAAAGCGGACAGTTTTTAGGAGGAGAAGCCAAATAGTTGGCGTGAGGCTTTGGTTTTGCTAGGCGTGGGGACTTTGGTTTGGGCGGTTTCTGTAGAGTGGAGGGTCGGAAAGCCAATTTTCAGTGGGTCAAAGAGAGGTTGGGAATAGATGAGAGGAAAGTTAAATGGACGTGTTGTTCGAGGGTTTGGGGGCGAATGGGAAACAGTAATGGGGGGGTAGTTGGGCAACAAAAGGGGTAAGAGGGTTTTCTTTAAAGGAAGGGGGTGATGGTCCATGTTTAAAAGGTGAAGGGAAAATGCCAGAGGTTAAGAAAGGTTGAAAAGAGGGAGGGCTGGGGATAACAGCCTAAGGTCAGGGTGAGGGGAGATGGCGTGGGTCAAGATTAAAAGGGAGTGAGTTTTTATTTGGACAGTAGAGTGGGAGGTTGTTAAAGATGACAGTAAAAGCGTTTGGGGGTGGGTTTTAGACCGGTGTAAGGTGGATGGGGGACACTGCAGGAAAAAGAAGAAGAGGGACTGTGGGGTGAAGCTTTTTCTGATGAATTTAATTTAGTTAGGAATGATGGCGAAATCGTCTGCTAGAGAGGATGGGGGGGGGGGGGTGCTGGTGGACGGAGGAGGCGTTGAAGGTTTTGAACAGTTTTTTCGGATATGAGGGTGGGAATAACTGTTTGGCTGATAAAGTCCCCTCCATTCACCCGTTTGCTAAGGTGTTTTATCCAAGGGAAAGGGAAAAAAAAAACCCAATGAGGGACAAGCCATTGCCTCATTTTAGGGGAAAAATTCCCCCCTTCCCCCAACTGGCAATCGGAAAAAACCCTGGAAACAAATGACCCCTCTCCGAATCCTAGACACATAAAATTTTTATTTTAGCCCAGAAAAGCACCAAACCCTTTTGAATCTTGGGTTAGTGAAAATTTCCCCTGACAACGTTCGAATAATGTTTGTTTGACACTAAATTTTTATTTCTTTTTCAGCGGCTTTCGCACTTTTGCCCCCATCCAAACACCTTTCTCCCTTTTGGCGGCAATCCCCAAACACTGCAAAGCACAAGGGGTGCCAAAAACCATCGCTGGGTGTAGAGCTCTCATTGGCTGCCCAAAAACACATGACCTGACATGTTATATACATTTCCGTTTGCCTTGTGAACTCCATTTTCAGCTCAACTCTTATTTACAAAGCTCTTTTAGTTAGAAGCATTTTCCCCCTCCATAGACACAATAGTAGGGGGCGGTATTGCTGCTGCATCTTTCCCATTTGGTGACATTTGCAGGCTCGCATACGCCAACTCTCAATACAGGATATACGTAATTTACAGAATGCTTGGATTTGCTAAATCATACTCAGTCCCAAAAAAGTCTGTTTTCGAAAGGGGGTGAAATCATTTTATAGCACACGTCTGTAAAAATTTAAATCTCCTATGGCAAAGGGGCTTTTGGGCCCCCTCAGGATGCAGGGAACTGTAGCAGCTGCCTCCGCTGCACTTCGTATAGCTACACCCCTGCTTCCAAGCTGTCCTCCATTTCTCAGATGTGTTAGGTGTGTTAGCTCCGTGTGAACATACGCTTTTGTGATGCGTGTCTGGGTCCCCCCTAACGGACCCCAGAATGCCAAGCAATGAACGATTTAAAAACTGCCGGGAATGGGGAAAAGATCGGCGTTCACATGAGTGACGCCAGGTGTTTGCTCGCGTCTGTCCGATCCATTTTTCGATTCCCCTCCAAGAATTAAACATGTCACTACTACACTAATACTGTTCTGTTCTACCAAACAAAACATTTTTCTGTTCGGATCATCTTAATATTACTGATTTTTTTTTACCTACCCCCCACTAATAGCTTTCTCAGGTGGAAGAGTTGTACCTCTAGATCCCTCATGAGAAGGATACCCAATGGACAATATATCTGCCTGACGAACAACTGCTAAAACCACCATACTTTTAAAATACAGGCAGTGAATTTGAGATACAGACTACATAAAGAAATGTATCCTGATAAATAATTATATACAGTGGTGCGAGAAAGTTTGTGAACCCTTCAGCCTTTTCTATATTTCTCCATAAATATGACCTAAAACTACATCAGAATTTTATATAGTTTCGAAAAGAGGATAAAATCAAACGAGAGAAAAATATTAGACTTGGTAATTTATTTGCTGAAGAAATCATCCCATATCACGTATATATGAGTGGAAAAATTATGTGAACCTTATTTGGTAAGACTGCACCTAAATGTATATGGTAATTGTTGATTCGTTCTGCACATCAACTTAGAAGAATTTTAGCCCATTCCTTAGTACAAAACATCCTTAACTCTATTATGTTGTTGGGTTTACTACCATGAAGTGGTCACTGCAGGTCCTGCCACTATATTTCTATTGGATTACGGTCAGGACTTGACCACTTCAAAACTTAACTTAATTCTTCTTTAACCATTCTTTGGAAGAAGATTTGTGCTGTTAGTGTTGTTTTATTGCATGACCCACGATCTCTTAAGATTCAGTTCATTAACAGATGTCCTAACATTTTCTTTTATAATTTACTTGTATCCTGATCCACATGCAGCAAAACAGACCTAAACCATGAAACTAACATCTCTGTGTTTCACAGATGGCATGAAGCTTTTTATGCTGGCATGCAGTGGTTTCCATTCTCAAAACAAATCTTCTCATTTAAGGGGGTTGTCCACTTAATTTTTTTTTAGTACAGTAGTGCTCATTTAAAACAATAAAGCCGTACTTACCTCTCCCCTCACCTTGGATTCAGCACCGCACAGTCCTCAGCTCACTCTCCGGTTCTCTGTCTACTTTTTGCTTCTTCCTAAACGGGACGCCCCGACTGCAGCCGCTCATTAGGTGCAGAAGTAACATGCCACTGCCTGACATCAACATTTGGATAGCGCAATTCCGAATGATGATGTCAGGCAGTGCCACATGACTACTGCAGCCAATTAACAGCTGCAACAATGATGTCCCCATTTGATAGGTGCAAGAAGTTAAAAGAAGATCAGTGAAAAGTGAGGACAGTGCAGCACTGGATCTGTTTTTAAATGGGCACTAATATGCGAACGTGGAAAACTCCTTTAAGCTTAATGACTCTATTTTGGTTTCATCCATTCATAAACCATTGTTCCATTATCCTTCTGACCCTTCTGATGATGTTAACCAGAATTCTATCTGTCTATTAGACACTTCTGTGGTGCTTCATAATAAGAGGTGGGGCCTTATGGAAAAGGCCATGGCTTAGTGCGTGGTGTAAGGCGTCAAAATTTGTGCACAATTAGCGACATAAACTAAGCCAACTCATAGAAAATGTAAACTTAGAGTAGGCAGTCTAAACTTGTGCCAGATTTATCAAAACTATAAAAAATCAACACTAGAACAGTGTACACTGACAGTTCACACTGTATAAGTAACACAGTATTAATAGCTCTGCTCCAATGTGTCTGATTGTGAATTGGTGGAGTCCAAACTTATTAGAGATGGTTTTATACCCTTTTTTCCATCCATTCCATGGAAGATAGTCCAACCTACCTTGTGCTGGGCTCTGGTGAAAACGAGGAGGCACCTTAGACTCACTGACATGGCTTTCACCACTGCTTGCAGTGGTCCAGAGGATCCACATTCTAGCTGTCCTAACAGTTAGATCTGGCCATGTATTCCGCTACAGTTCCCCTGCCAGACATCTGTGATGTCACGACGACTGTTGCAAGACAGAACCAACAGATTAACCAACTGGCCGTGACACAGCAGTTCGCAGCCCAGCTACCTGCCACCCCAGCTTTACTACCATCTGTGGCTCCTGTGGCATCACTAGACCCCAAGCTACATCTGCCTTTGCTGTTTTATAAATATTGTCTCCTGGTGGTCCATCTTGGTAAACCTTTGTTCATCTCCTCCATTAACAGTAAATGCCTGCATGACACCATTCTGTTCTGTACTGAACCCATGAGTCACCAAGTGGCGGCATTGCATAAGGAGAAAATCGTGTTCTTTGTGCTACCCTGTTCCTCTTCTGAAGTTGTTCTAGCTACAGAGCCATGCTCTGGTGCTCAATTGGCAGAAGTCATACGTTGGGGGCAAGACTGCAATTCCCAGTCTTCTCTGCTGACGTCTTCCATTCCCCTGGCATGTCTGTCCTCTCCTTACCAGGAATAAGCAGACGTCTTTTGTGAAAGACAGGCAGAGACCCTTCCATCACATTGAGCCTATGACTGTCCTATTGACCTCCTGCCTGGGACTACTCCTCTTTGGAGCAGGGTTTACCCTTTGTCCATACCTGATACACAAAGGAAAACCTTCAGAAACTGTTCATTTGGAAGTTCTCCCCTCCAGCTGGTGCTGGGTTTTCTTTGAGGGAAAAAAAATGGTTCTCTTTGCCCCCGCATTGACTATCGGAGTCACAATAAGACAACCGTTAAGAAGCAATATCTACTGCCACTGATTTCCAAGCTGAGACTGTCTTCGCAGAGCCACAGTCCTTATGAAACCCGATTTACAAGGGGCCCACAATCTGATCTGAATTTTTGAAGGTGGTGAATGAAAGAATGCGGTCAATACTGGTGATTTTGAGTATCTTGTGATGCCTTTTGGCCTTTGTAACTCTCAAGCCGTCTTCCAAGAATTTGTTAACACGATTTTTAAAGACCTCCTATACTTGTGTGTTGTTGTGTATATGGACGACATCTGAATTTCCTCACCCAATCTTGAAGCTCATCGTGCCTACATGTGCCAGGTTCTAAAATGCCTATGAAGCAATAAACACTTGTCAAGGGTGGGCCCGCGACCCCCGTTCCGGGTCGTGGGCACACCCGTGGTCGCCGCACGAGCGGCACCGCCGCCCGAATGTCGGGCGGTGGGCGCGCTCATCCGGCCGGCCCGGCTCCTCTCTTACCCGGCCGCGCTCCTGTTGCGGTCTCAGCCTCCCGGCGCGCGCGTCCCCGACATCTAAGGCGCGCGCGCGCCGGCACTAGCGATATTTAAAGGGCCAGTGTACCGGTAATTGGCTATTCCCGGGGTCACTGCCTTTTTTAAAAAAAGCCCCCTTTTTGGGGGCGTTGCCAATCTTTAGTGCCTTTTCACCTTAAAAAGCTTCAAGCCTTGTTCTGACTTACCGGTACCGTACCATTAGCTTCCGTTCCTCGCCCACGCATCCGCCCCCTGCCCTGATACCGCCTTCCACAAACCACGAACCTGTCCCCCCCCTGCCCTGACCTTTTGCCTGCCCCCCGACTACGAGCCTGCCTGACGATTCTGCACCACGCTATCCCCTTGGCTGCCCCCCGCAAGCAAGTCACTTTTGGGGGGTAACGCCTGGTGCCCCCCGCAGTAAGTCCATCCCGCTTTGGGGGGGCTCTGGTAAAAACCAGGACCTACTTGTTTCCCCTTTTCCCTGGGGGGCCCTTTACACCATCGCTTGCGGTGGCCCCAGTGGCCCCCTTCTAGCCGGGTACGTGACAGAAAGACGGCCAGGGATCCCGCCAAGGTGCCTCTGCCGTTGCCCCCGACCTCACCCCATTGTGGCTCAGAAATCACAAAGTCGCTCAGCAACCCAGCAACTAAAGCCATCTCTCCACCATGATGCAGCATTTTTCGGGCCGCCAGCAGCAGCAACCCGTCCCGTGGCTCCCGTGCTCCCCCAGTTCCAGCTCCAACCTTGGCCCCCGGCTCCGTCATTACGACCAAATTGATGGGGATCCAAGGCCTGCGGGGGCTTTTATCACCCAAGCTCCCTGCTTTTGATTTAAAGGGCAACCAATTTCCCTACCGAAGGGTCTAAGGGGGTTTCTACTAAGCCTTCTCTGGGGAAAAGCCCTGGTGGGCTACCCCCCTCTGGGCAGGGGATCCGGTCACAGCTAAGGGCTTCATTCCTCCCCGATTCAAGCTTTTGGGGAACCACCCCCGGCTTTGTCTGCCGAGACCGCCTTGCTAAATCTGCCCCCAAGGGGGACTCTCTGTAGGCGTTTATGCCGTACATTTTTCCCATTTTGGCCTCCGGTTATCGTGGAATGAAGCGGGTTTGACTGCCCCCCTCAAGAAGGGCCTTCCACCCGCGTCAAGGTGCCTACCCCCCCGGGAAATTCCCCCGTTTTCCCTTGGGTTATTTATCTCCTGGCCACTGGGATTGATTCCTTTTCCCGGGAAGCGGGGAGGAACTTGGGGCAGAACGGGGCAAGCTAGACCCCGTGTCTTCCCGTCGGGCCCCTTTTTCAAAGGCCCCCTCAGTTGCCCTCGCCACCTGCCGCCGAAAGGGCCAGGAGGGGGATGGGGCCCACCTTCAAAACCTGAGTAACCAAAGAGTGAGGGAATCTTTGTCTGTATTTGGGGCAGTGCACCCCCTTTCCGCCGACCTGCCCATGCGTCCTCAGCGTGGGGGAAAGGGCGCCCCTGGAACGTAGGAGGGCGTCCCTGGGTGAGAGCAAGCCTTCCCCTCGCCTGACCCCCCCGTGTTTTGGGGGCCGGCCCCGGTCCCCCAGTTTCAGGCTTTGTTTTTCCGGGACTCTGGGTCTGGGAAATTTTTGGGACGCTGCCCTGGTATCCAGAAAACCTCCCTGTGACCCGCCTGGAGAACCCCTACCATCCCCTGGTCGGGGGAGATTCTCAAGGACCCCTTTTGGGTTCCAAACTGAGCCCTGGCCCCTCAATTTGGGGTTCAAAAGGAAGACTTGGGTTCTATGTTTTTCCCCCGGCCCCTCCCATCCATTCTTGGGGTCCCCGTGGTGCACGCCACACCCCCGTGCTCGTTTAGCAGAGGGCGAAGCCCATTTGGGGGTTCGGAGTTCGTCCGCTTTTTTGGGGCACCTCGCCGGTGCCTACCGCTTTTCGGGGTCGCCAACCTCTGAGGGCCTTTCCTGCACCTTCCCAAGCCTTCGCAAGTTTTCTCCGGGAAGCAAGCTGAGACTTGCCGCCCCATGCCCAACGACTGTCCTATCGTCTTTCCCCGGGCGTCCCCTCCCGTGGCGGGTTTCCCCCCTTCGGTCCTAAACCCTTTTGGGCTATGTCTACAGATATCAGGGAATCCCCGAGGGGGTTTATCGAAAGTCCTCCTTTCCGCCGGGGCCGGTTTTCTTGTGGCAAAGGACGGAAGCCTCGCCTTGCATAGACTTCAGGCCCTCAACAAGTCACGGTAAAAAACCGCTACCCCCCCCTTTGATCACGGAACTTTTTGACCGTCTCGAGGTGCCAAGGGTCTTTACTAAAGGGGCCTAGTGGGCTTAAAACCTATCGGAAAAACCGGGAGGGCGACGAATGGGAAGCCCCGTTTTCAACCCCCGATACTGGTCATGCCCTTCGGGCTCTGAAATGCCCGGCCTTTCCAAGGTTCGTAAAGAATTTTGGGGGCCCCTCCGTACCATGCGTGGTTTTTTACCTTGGACTTTCTTTTTTCCCCCCCGACCTTGGTCCCACAATTTTCACGTGCGCCGGTCCTCAGACGTCAAAGGGGCCAACCCCTCTATCCCAAACTTGAGAAGTGCCGTTTCACGCGGCCACCCTTCCTCGGCTACATCATTTCTGACAAGAGCATACAGAGGCCCCCGCGAGTTGTCTGCCGTCCTCGGGCCCGCGCCCCGGGGGTTCCGAGCCAAACAAAGATTCCGGGGGTTTCCCCAAAACTTTTTACGGCAATTTTACCACATTTTCCTCGTTTGGGATCCCCCATTGGGGGTTTAAAACCCAAAAAGAACGCAAATCCTAACTCTGGCCACGCGGGAGAGGAAGCCTTCCAAGTTAAAAATTGCCTTGCCTCTGCCCCATCTCTCGGCGGTTATTAACAAACCCTTTTTTTCTCGAGGTCGGCCTCCTCGGTGGGGGGCCGGGGGCCCTACTCTCCCCGAAAAGGGCCCCAAAAGGGAAACCCTCACTTTTTGGGGTTCTTTTATAAAAGTTTTTCCTCTGCTAAAAACTACTCCATCGGCGACCAGGAATTGGGCCATCAAGCTGGCACTGGAAGAAAAGGAGATATCTTTGGAGGGGGCTCGTCCCCCTGTCGCTCTTTAAGACCATAAAAACTGCTGTACTCCAGACTGCTCCAAAAGCTTAAATCCGCCAGGCTCGTTTGGGCTCTCTTTTTCTCCCCGGTTTAATTTTCTCATTCATTTTCCCCTGCGAACGAAAAGTCAAGTTTCCGAGCTTCTCCCCGTGCTTCGGATGTGAAAAGGAGCAGTCCACCCCCGAATTTTTTCCCCCAAACGGCTCCTCGGGGCACCGATAAATCCAACCATTCCCCCCCAAGACAAGTCCGCCCCGCTCTTTTGGAAAGGATATTGTCATGGGTCATTCTCCCCTAGGGGGGGGCCCCGGAGTGCAGAGGTCCTGCCTCTCCCGCATTCTACTGGTGGCCACCTAGCCCGGATGTTTGTGGGTTTGTAGGCCGCGCTTCCTTGCCCCGGAACAAGTCCCTGTTCAGACCGGGGGTTCTCCTTCCTTACCTATACCTACTGTCCTTGGACCCCGTGGGCCCTGGGTTTTATCATGGGGTCTCCCTCCTTCCTGGCAACACCGTGATCTGGGTAGTTAAACCGGTTTTTAAAGATGTCCATTCACTCCTCTCCGGGGCCCACCCTCAGCTCCTTCCCCCTTTCCATCTTTTTTTTTTCATATTTTTCGGGTCATGGGCCCCTCAGCACATGTGTCGGGGCCGTGGCGTTCAATTTGTCGCCCCGATTCTGGATTCCCCTCGTAACCAACTAAAAAAGAAATGGACTTTCTTACCTACCACCCCCCAGTCCAATGGGCAGGGAGAGAGAGTAAACCAAACCCAGGTTGCTCCTGCGCCGCTTTTTTCCGCCGCCAATATTGGTCGTTGTTGTCCCGGGCGAGTTTTGTATAACCCTTGGCTCCGGGCTGTGTGTGCTCCTTTCTTTATTGCTACGGGCAACTCCCCGCCCACCCCCCCCCCCTTTTTGTGCCCTCGGGGTCCCTGCTTGGGGGAAAGCTGGTCCAGGACCCGACAGCTATCTGGAAACGACTCACCCTTTTGCTATCCTGGCCTCCGCCCGCACCAAGGCCAAACCCACAAAAAGCGAAAAAACCTGCGCCAACCCTTTTCGCCAGGGGGACAAGGGTGGTTGTCAGCTAAAAATAACATTTCAAGGTTTCCCCCCTATAAACTGGGGCCCCCGGGTTCCCGGGTCCTTCAGGGGCCAAGCGCATTAACCGTAGCTACAAGCTCCCCTTCCCCCCCGGGGTCCCAATCCTTCCATTCCCCTGCTAAAACCGGTACCTTTAACGCTTCTCTGGGTACCCTTTCTCCTCCCACTCCTGAGGCCGATACCGCCAATGTCTTTACGGGGTTTTAAAAGGGGATTTTAGATATGAAACGGGCAGAGGGGGAAACGGTTTTTTATATTGACTGGAAGGGGGGTTGGGGCCCCCAGGAGAGGTCCTGGGAGCCAGAGAGCAGTATTCTATCGGGACATAATTCGAGGTTTCTCCAGGCCGAAGGAGGGGGGGCCCCAAAGGGGGGGGGGCTGTCCCCGGGTGGGGCCCGCGACCCCCCTCCCGGGTCGCGGGGCACACCCGTCGTCGCCGCCGAGCGGGAACGCCCCCCGAGTCGGGCGGTGGGCGCGCTCACCCGGCCGGCCCGGTCCTTTTACCCGGCCCCCGGGTCCTGCGCGGGGCTCAGCCCCCCGGCGCGGGGCCCCGACATCTAAGGGGCGCGCGCCCGGCACTGCGAGATTTAAAGGGCCCGTGTACCGGTAATTGGGTATTTCCGGTCACTGCCCTCATGCCCTTATTTAGCCTCCCCCTTCCTGGGGGGTGTTTGCCGGATTTTAGTCCATTTTAGCCTATAAGAAAAGGTTTTCAAGCCTTGTTCTGATTCCGTTTTTTACCGTACCATTTGCTTCCCTTCCTCACCCCGCCCTGCGCCCCACCCTACCTACCCCCCCTGTCCACAACCCGAACCCGTTTCCGCCCCCCCGACCTTCTCTTCCCCGACTACAAGCCTGCCTGACGATTCTGACCAGCTATACCTTGGCTGCCACCGCAAGCAGTAAGTCCAGGGGTAAAAGACCTGGTAGACCCCGCCCCTACTTGCAAGTCCTCCCGCTTTCGGCGGGTCTGGGGAAACCGGGGCCCACTAGTTCCCTTCCTGGCTGGTTACCCAAACGCTTGCGGGTCCCTGGATCCACTTCTACGTCCGGGTACGTGACAACACTATGCCAAACTAAAAAAAATGTGTCTTCGAATAGACCAGTCTAACCTTCCTTGGGTGCATTGTCTCTGACAAAGGATTTTAGATGGACCCTGCCAAGTTATCTTCCATCCTACAATGGCCACATTGGTTTACGGTCAATACAGCCTTTTCTAGGATTCACAAATTATTATCGTCAGTTTATTCCGCACCTCTTCACCGTGGTGATCCCTATTGTGGTGCTCACCAAGAACGGAAATCCCAAATCCTGGCCACCTGAATAAGAAGAAGCATTTTTTCATCTGAAGGCTACCTTTATCTCTGCACCTATCTTGTCTAGGCCCAACCTTGAGTAGCCCTTCTTTCTTGAAGTAGATGCCTCATCTGTGGGGGCAGGTGCGATTCTCACACAGAAAACCCTCAAAAGCAAAACTATCACATGTGTTTTTCTTTTGTAAGACTTTTTTCCCTGCCGAAAGAAATTACACCATAGGGCAGGGGTGGGCAATTAATTTTCCCATGGGGCCACATGAGAAATTGGAATGGTTTTAGAGGGCCGGACTAATAAAAAAAACCATAGTGTGAGCAGGGAAAAACTCATTTTTGGGGTTTATTTTTGGGGAAACTTACTATGTGATATTAATGTCACATTATCTTTATTTTGTGGTCAGTCGATAGCAGATTTATAAAGAGTGTTTAATGTTTTTTACCAGTTTTTTCCTAGACCAATAACTAGTGATGAGCGATTACGTTGACTATCGGCATCGGGTCGATAGTCGATATCGGCAATTATCAAGAGGATTTCCCATAGTCGATAATAGATTATCGCCAATGACCATTGAAGTCTATGGGAGAGCAACAACACCTTCATTCTTATACCCAAACAGGGCTGGAGAAGCTGGAATTAACATCCACAACAGTCAAATGGATACGTGCTACATCTTAGGCAACACACTTAGGTTATAAAAGCCACAGAAAAAAAGTCACAGACCATTCACTATCCCTGTCTTGTACCACAGCATGACCCTTAAACCGGCATCACCCACAAATTAAAAGTGCAGAAGGCAGTATGATTTGAACCTATTTTACTTGAATGGACATTGAATACCCTGTCCCGGAACGCGCAGAGCCCCAACCTGTGACCCCAAATTTAAAAAGGGGCCCGGAAAAAGGAGTTTTTCACCACCATTTTAGTTGAACTGGACATTGACTTATTGCCTGTACCAGTTTGACTTTAAAACCTGTCTGACCACAGTTAAAAAGTCCCCGGAAAAAGGGGGCTTTACCCCACCATTTTAGTTGAATGGAAATTGACTAACCTTCCTGTCCGCATTGACCATTAACCTGTCTGACCAACAGATTAAAAAGTCCCGGAAAATAGGAGTTTTTAAACCCACCATTTTAGTTACACGGGGACATTACATACCTGTCCGGGGCCACAGCATGACCCCAAAAACCTGAAAGACCCCAGATTAAAAAGTGCCAAAAAAAAAGGGAGTCTTTAAACCACCATTTTTAGTTGAAAGGAAATGACATATTGTCCCGTAAAGGTAAAAAAAGGAAAAAAAAGCCACCTACGGCCGATAATTGTCCAGAAGTTCCCCCGTATGCGCTCCTTCTTGATCCTGGGCTCTCCCCTGGGGGCCGGTAACAAACATCAAAAAGTCGGTGTGTCAGGGGCAACTTTTAAAAAATTGCACGACAAAAGCACTCCAGCCCGAATTCATTGAGGTAGAAAAAACATGCGCTTTTTTCGTCATATTAAATCAGCAAAAACGACATACAAAAAATCACGGCCACAGCAGACGCGTTTTGGGGGAAAATGCCCTTGTCACTGCTATTCACTAAGGAAAACACATAACATTTAAAACTATGTACACCAATATAGTGGGAAAATGGACACGTGACTAAACTAAAAAGGGGGGGGGGGAAGGAAAGGGGAAGGGGGGGAGGGAGGAAGGGGGAGGGAAAGAGGAGGAAGTGTGAGGCCGGCAAAAATGAAAAAAGCAAATGTGAACGAGGTAAAACAATTAAAAATGTACAATAAAATTTTTTTTAAAATTTAAACCCTGTTTTTCTGGTCCCCAGTTTAAGATCCAATAGGCCTCTCTGTCGACCTTTTTCAGCAAGTCTCCCCCTCGGTGGGGTTTTCCCCCATTTTTCAATGCCTAAAATTTAAAAAATTGTGTATTTCCCCTATGAATTCTATAAAGGTTTGGCAAACCGGGCATCTGTCCCTGTCGTTTATTTTCTCGTAAATGTTCTGATATGCGAGTTTTTTTTTTTTTCTAAAGGTGCTGCCCAACATATTTTTATTCCAAGTTACATTTCTATAAAGTTCAATTTAAGAATTTTTTTTTAAAATT
>JAODAL010030295.1:0-50178 GCA_025379985.1 Phyllomedusa bahiana | reverse complement strand
TTGCCTTTCCCGAAAAGCATAAGTAGAGGCAAAAAACCCTTAGTGGTTAACCAAACCACCAACTATCTAGTCACATGCAGCGAATGCTATGAGTTGAAATGGAGGCAACACTTGGCCAAAAAGGCCAGACCGACGCCGGGCCTCCAACCACTGTCACACCTCTGTCTCCGCTCCTCTCCGCACCACCAAGCGTTCCTCAGCTGCCCATGTCTCTCAGAGTCATGATCAGGGATCAGCCTCCGCTTCAGCCTCCACCGTCGCCCGAGTACCACCAGCACCACCAGAGACCCATCCTACCCCTTCTCCTTCGCCAGTTTGACGACCTGCACGCCGTACAGCGGCCAGTCTAGCAGCCAGCCTTCTGTCTTCCAGGTTTGGGAGCAGAAGAAACACTTTAACCCAAACCATCCCAAAGCCAAAAGCCTGAATGTCGGCATTGCCAGGCTTTTGGCCTTGGAAATATTGCCTTTCCGTCTGGTGGACACAGATGGGTTCCGCCACGTCATGGCCCTTGCCTGCCCCCAATACCAGATGCCGAGCAGGCATTTCTTTGCCAGAAAAGCCGTCCCTGCCCTTGCCAGCCACGTGTCATCTAAAATTTCAAGCGCGGGGTCTGCATCTGTGTCCGGAAAAGTCCATCTGACCACCGACACATGGACTAGTAAGCACGGCCAAGGCCGCTATATCTCTGTGACAGCTCACTGGGTGAGCTGGGTGGATGTCTCTGGGGGTGACGGTGGCTCTCAGGCTCGGCGCACGCTCTTCAAAACCGCAGGGATGGTGCAGGGTTCTTTCCCCAAGGTCCTCTGGTGGCATCTGGCCCAGAGAAACCAGGCCGTGTTGAAATTAATCTGTCTTGGAGACCGTCCACACACAGGTCAGGAGTGTGTGGACGGCTCTCCGCAACGAGACGAGCGCTGGCTGGGTGACAAGACCTTGTGCCGGGGCAAGGTGGTGTGCGATAACGGCGAAATTGCTGGCCGCCCTTAAGATGGGTAGGCTGGAGCACACCCCTTGCCTGGCACTTGTCATGAACCTTGTCGTCCAGAAATTTTTTAAAGAGCTACCCGGGTCTGGACTGCCTGCTGAGGAAGGCTCGAAGTCTAAGTTCGCACTTCGCCGTTCGACACCCTGCTTCGTCCGCCTGGCTGCGTTGCAGCTCAGCTCGGCCTCCCGTCAACCGTCTCATTGTTGACGTGGCAACATCGCTGGAATTCCACCCTCCACATGCTCCAGCGATTGTGGCAGCAGCGCAATTGCCATTACGCAGTACGAAGTGACACATGGCCTGACAAGCAGCGGTGCGGACCTCGGGGTGTTGTGAGCCACCGAGAGTGGAGGCAGGTGAAAGAGCTCTGCACCATCCTTGCCAGTTTTGAAGAAGCCACCAAAATGGTCAGTGCGGGACAATGCCCTTGTCAGCATGAGCATTGTGGTGATCTTAGTTCTGGAACGATCGTTGGACACTCTGAAACAACAGGTCCCGCCAGCGACGGAGGAGGAGACGGACACAGATGCGGACACGGAGCCTTTCTCTCCGTCAAATCCACAAGGCCCGACAGTTTCACAATTTCATCGGTCTTCATTAGGCAGTGGTTCGGGGTCCAGAGCTAGTGCAAGGTGGCGCATCAGCTCTCAGGGTGCATCATCTCAGGCAAGTCAGGGCTGTGTTGAAGCTGTGCCGGAGGCAGCGGAGGAGGAGGAGGAGGGTATTCCTAGACACCGACGTTACCGACGTCCCTGCTTGGAAAGAGGTTGGCGCGAATTTGAGGCGGAGGAGGAAGATGAGGAAGATCAGTTTGCTAGTGCCCCTCGACCCAGAGGCTTGGGAAATCAAGGCTCCATCTCTCACATGAGTGCTTGGATGCTCCATTTCCTCCAACATGATCCTCGCATTAAGGCCATCAAAATGAACAACAGTTACTGGGTGGCCACCCTCCTGGATCCCGGTACAAAACAAAACTCAGCACTTTCCTTCCACCCACCCAAATAGAGAGTAAAATGCAGGAAATGGAGACCTTGCTGATTGATCAACTGGAGACATCTGTTGCGTCTGCTTCACGTTCCCAAATGTCACGGTGGAACAACATCAGCGACGTGACAGCAGTAGAGTGCCAAGTAGCGTAGCGGCAGCAGCAGGCAAGGTGGCAGAAGCCTAATGGGTGACCTCTGGCAATCTTTTTTACCACCTCACCAACGCATGCAATGCAGGGCACACATCCAACACACAGAGACAGCTTAAGATCATGGTGCACGACTATCTGCGTCTCAACACCGATGTTTTTGTATGTGTTCGGATCAATAGCCTTCTGGGTATCCAAAATGGACAATGGCACCGAGCTGGATGTCACGCCATAGAGGTGTTGTACCTGCCCAGCAGCCACAGCGTCATATATGAGCGGACTTCCAGCAAGCCTGGAGGAGTCATTACAGACAAACGCATCGGCTTTCACAGATATGTGGATGTCTTCTTTGATTTCCATCAAGATGAATCAGGATGGATCTCGATGATGTGTGGCCCAATTGCCGAGAGGGTCACGATTAGTTGCCGGTCTCACTTGCACATTCTTTTTAACAGAAATGGTCCTCTTGGACAAACTTTTTTTTAAAATGATCATTTCTTTTACTGCTATTTTTATTCTCTTTTCCAACAGTTTCATTTTGCTGGTTTGCTGTGAGGAGACTGGTAAAAGACAGAAGGTATCATGACAAACACCGTATTCATTTTTACTCACGTTATCTTAAGAAGTTTTCGCATTGTTCAATGGTTTTGAGGTCATGTTGCTGTGACGGATACAGCTTAATTATGGTCCTTTGGAACATTAAATGTGGCTTTTTTTTTTAAGTGGCATTTCTCCCCTCACAATTTTTAATTGTAGCTGAGAAGTCATATTTATAAACTTTTTTGGGGTCATGTAGATGTGAGATACAGCAATAATCATCGTCCCTTTGGAACAGAAAAGTGGCTTATAAGTGGGCATTTTCTCCCTCACAATTTTTAAAACAGTGGGCTGAGAAGTCATTTTATAATTTTTTGGGTCATGCTGTTTGAAATTGCAGCATATACTAAAGGTCCTATGTATAAATAATAATTTTTGTTTCTAACAGACATTTGTTCTTCACAATTGTCCAAAGAGGCTCAAGGGTCATGCTTTGAATTTTTGGGGGCATTTTGCTTTGAAATGCAGCTTAATACGGTTCCTATTATAATAAAATGTTGTTTCTAACAGACATTTGTTCTTCACAATTGTCAAGTAAAGAGTGGCTCCAAGGGTGATGGTGCTCGTCAGAAACAGGAATTAGGTAGGACATGGTAATGGACACCATATTTGCAAAAATGCCTGTGTTTTTGCAAGATCTTTAACCCATAGCTATCAATCCCTGTATTGAGACAACCCTTTATACAATGAAAAAAGGGAAACAAAGACATGGTGGGATTCATCATATTTTAAAAATGTGTTTTCTAGAGTTAAATACTAAAAAACTTGATGTACAAAATAGCTCGTTAAAAAAATTCACTCTGAATTGTACAAGGGAGGTACAGGAAAACTGCCAGATGTAGGTTATTCAGAGGGACATGAGTATGGAGACGACATGCGAACAAAAGGTCAGAGACAATTTCTCCAGCATGTTGAGTAAACTGAGAAAAGAATGCCAAGAAAAAGGGCACCTGGGTGGACAGGAGCTTTAACCACCAGTATTCCAGGTGAGCTCAATTGGTCGCACTCATACGGAGGGCAAGTGCTACCCAGGTCTTGACTGTGTACGATGACGGACAGGCATGGTGTTTCACACTTTCCGCGTTCTGCCCATCTGCTCAGCAGACAGTTTTCGTTGCTGCGTCATCAGGGCATTTTAATCCTGCGTATTATAGATGACGGACGCCAACCTGGGCTCTCACCGCAACCACTGTAAACTCCGCCTGGACTGGGTCAAGCTGTCGGCACAGGACAGGTATAGTCAATGTCCGGTTTCAACTACAATGGTGTGAAAGACTTCTTTTTCCGGCACTTTTTAATCTGCGGGCGCCATTACAAGTTTATTGGTAATATTGCGGTCAAGGGACTGTTTAGTCAATGTCCAGTGAAACTAAAATGGTGGTCTGACAAGACTCTATTTCCAGCACTTTTTAATCTGTGGGTCAGACAGGTTTAATGGTTCATTCTGCGGTACAGGACAGATATAGTTAGTGTCCAGTGAAACTTAATGGGTGGTTTCAAAGACTCCTTTTTCCGGAACTTTTTAATCTGGGGGTCAGACAGGTTTTAATCGGTCTTACTGGTTCCTGGACATGGTTAAAGTCAATGTCCAGGTTCAACTAAATGGTGGTGGAAAGACTCCTTTTTTCCGGCACTTTTTAATCTGGGTTCATGCTGTTTTGGGGTCTGCTGGGCCCAAGGGACAGGGATCGGTCAATGTCCAAGTGAAAAACTAAAATAGTGTTTGAAAGGGACTCCTTTTCCGACACTTTTTAAATGTGTGGGTTTACGCAGGTTTGAGGCTCTCATGCTGCGTTCCAGGACAGGATATTCAATTGTCAGTTCAGAGGGTAAAATGATGTTCAAATAATTTGCCTTCTGGCACTTTTTAATTTAGTGGTGTTACAGGTTTTAAGGGTCATGATTTGGTACAGACAGGGGATAGTCTGAATGGTGTGTGACTTTTTTTCTGTGGCTTTTATAGCCTAAGTGTTGTGCCTAAGATGTAGCAGGTATCCATTTGACTGTTGTGGCTGTTAATTCCAGCTTCTCCAGCCCTGTTTGGGTGTAAGAATGAAGGTGTTGTTGCTCTCCCATAGACTTTAATGGTCATCGCTCATAATCGACTGCTCACTATCGACAAACCTTATCGATGGTGGCCGACTATCGACTATCGCCCGATGTCGATAGCCAACGTAATCGCTCAACACTAATCATGGTAGCTTGTAATAGAAGATCACTTAACTTACACTATACTGCACTGCATACGTACTGTCACAATGGGAGGTGGATTGACAAGACCACCGCATGCTGTGATGTAAGTCATGTCAGGGAGCTGTGTCTAAATAGCTTCCAAGTTTTCACCAGATCACACCGCAAGGCTGGTTGGACTTCTGTGGCGGGAGATTACCAGGCTGCTACCCCTGAGGTGATTTGCTTGAGGTGGTGTTCAGGGTGCAGAGTGTTACAGAATTGGCAAATGAGGACGTGGTTGGGGACAGGCAGAAAGCTCAGGGCAGTCAATATGGTCAGGAAACCATAACAATGTCTGGTATATGCAACTCTCTACAACAACAAGGAAAAACACACCAACGATCTGGCAAGGAGTAAAGGAGGAGTTGGCCAGATACAGGGTAGCACACGGAAATTAGCCAATTACTGGCTTGCCCTTAAAATTTCACAGAGCCGGTGCTCGTGTGCCCTAGGGAATGGGTACGCATTCACTGACACACAGGGATAGATCAGAGAGACACAGGAGCCGGGATGGGTGATTAAGGAGCACCTGGGACCAGAGAGGTACTAGCATGTCCGCAGCCCAGTGTGGGGGCCATAGAGCACTCTGTGACAAGTACCATAGTATATTGCACTAGCAATCACTTGTGCAAGTGCCATAATGAGATAAAAAAAATTAGAATACATTCTGAAATATTAAAAAAATTAAAAGTTCAAAACAATCCTCTTTCCCTATTTATCATACAAAATAATTTAAAACTGTAAACATAATTGGCTTTGCAACATCCGTAAAAGTCCAAAAACAACACATGATTGTCTGCTGGGTGCTAATGGACTGTATGGCTAGAGTGGTCCATGGTATGTTCAGATGATGGAATCTAAAGGTTCATTTCAGCGTGGAATTCTGCGCTGCAATCTGTTTCCACTCAACATCCCATTATTAGATAATGAGAATCTGTGATGTACTTTACAACCTTTTTGTTTATCACATCTCCTCCCAAATAAGTTGAAGTAAAAGTGGTAAAAAGATGTGTGTATTCCAAAGTAAATCGTACAGGTTGTCCTTCCAAACATTTTGCCCCCATATAGCTCGATAGAAAACTAAAAATGTTATTGATCTAAGAAAATGACAAGGCAAAGCACATTTAAAAGAAATACAAGTAGTGAAACCTAACATGAACTATACATAAATTTGGTATCAGAATTGTACTAACCTGCAGATGATAACATGTCATGTATGCTGTAAAGAAAACTCCAAAATAATAAGCCCAAACATCAATGGCATAATTATGTTTTCCTCCCATAACCTTATATAGTACATTGTGTGTGTGAGCATGTGTGGGGGAACATTTTGTCTGTATGGGGCCATGAAATTCCTCATAGTGGCCCTGCAGGACTTACACAAGTGATTTTGATTTACTGTTCCAATGCTGGGGTCTCCAGTGCCAACTTTTATGAATGTTGAAGATACAAATGCAGATAGCAATTAATATCCTTTAGGAAAATGTGTGGATAAATATTTCCATTTGACTAGAAGACCATGGTTTGTTTCCCGATTCTGTTGGAGGAAAGTGAGATGGGGCAGTTTGATTTCTAACAGAACACAACCATTCATTTATATGGCAGCCGCATTAGAGAAAGTTGGCGGTATGTTGGTTCGGTCAGTGACAATCTAATATATACAGTATGTCCAACTTTTATTTGTTCTTCCCGTGTTTTGTGTGGGTTTCCTCTGGGTAATTGGTTCTCCCAAACTGTAAAATATTTTGATAAGTCAAATGAATTGTTAGGAGACTAAGTCTGGCTCTAGTGATTGTAATCTGTCTACATCTGCATTACACATTGGCACAATCTAAACACTGGGAAATAGTAAATAACCATTGTGCAGACAGTGTCCTAGACATGAGCTTATTGCTACAATACCAACATTTCCGTCCAAATTTCACAATTTCCACTATAACAATAAAAGAATATTATTCTTTAGCATGCACATTACATTAACATCACAACTGTACAAAGATTTTCCTATTGACATGGCCAGCCTTGTTTGCACTTTATTTTCTTCAAGTGAATTAATCAACTTTAGTAGACATGCACTGATGCCCAAAACTGGCGCACATCGGACATTAGTCGTACTTCTGACCTCATGAGAGGCATGCTTGTAATAGTTGTACAGCCTGGTATGCTTGGCAGTTAAGAATTGTATTAGTTAATGGTTTGAAAGCATGTCTCCTTTTGTTCCTTGCATGTCCCTCCTTTTGCACTATGCAGCGTGACTGAAACACTCAGAATGTTTCCTGCTAGCTGGAGGCTTCCTAGTGAGAGACATGAAAGGGGGATGTGGCCATTGCATGTGACTGTGATTGGGAGCACTTAAGAAACCACTTCCACCAAATGGGATTTAAATCAAGCAAATAGAATAAACTGAAATGCCCCAGGCAACAATCCATAGCATAAATAGAAGAGGTCTCTTTTCAAAGAAAATGTGTTTATAAAAAAGGATAAAGCTTAAGTTACTAATTCCTCCTTATATAAAGAATGGGTTAAATAAACAAAGGATCCTTCTCATCTTACACAAATTGTATCTTTGTAACGCCTGCCATTGATGCCACTTGAGGAAGATGTCATTTCAGCAAACACTTCCAATTAAGGCATTTCTTTTTATGTCAGTCTATAACCTAATTATGCTTTTCAGAGATGAAAATTACCCATTATTAGTGTGTAGACTTCTATAAAACTCAGCAATGCAGCAAAAAAATGCAAAGAAATTTGCAGCTTACGTACCATAATTTTCGGACTATTAGATGCACCGGATTATAAGACGCACCTTGGTTTTAGAGGGGTAAAATAGGAAAAAAAAAATGTAAGCAAAAAGTGCAGACTGTAGTGTAGTTTTTAATGGTACTATGTTGGGACAGATGCGACTTTTTGATCACTTTTTATTCCAATTTTGTTGGGGATATTAAATAACCCCAAAAAAATACAATTTGGGCATTTGAAAATGTTTTCTTCTATGGTGTTCAGCTTATGGGATAAATGATTTTATATTTTAATAGGTTGGACTTTTACGGACGTGGCGATACCAATTGTGTGCGACTATTTTATTTTTTTATTTGTAAAACGGCAAAAAGGGGGTGATTTAAACTTTATTTGTTTTTACTTTAATACTTAGTCCCCCTAGGGGAACTGACCACTAGGGGGAACACTTCCATGTCCTATGTACAGCAGTACATAGGAGTTTCATTCATTACCTATTACACCGTGCCTTAGGCAGGATGTAATAGTTATACATATATGGCAGTTGCTGGAAGCCTGTATGAGGCTTCCTACTGCCATGACAACTGATCACCCACCTGCAATTACATTGCGAGGGTTGATCGGATGGAGGAGCACTGAGCAGCACCGCTCCTCATTCAGCTGGTGGTGTCTAAGATGTTAAGAGCAGGGATGGATCCGGCTCCATCCCTGTTGCTATCCACGGCTGCCGCCCAGCCGTATCGACAAGCAACTGCCCGCATCGACACGCACCTGCAGCCACCCGCATCAAGCTCTCTCTAGCCAGCAGGAGGCTGGAGAAGAGTGATGCTGTAGGAAGTCGGCGGCTGGGTTTAACCCTCGCTCTTATCCAGCCTCCTGCTGAGTATATTCGGACTTTAAGACGCACCCCTGTTTTCCCCCCAAATTTGGAGGAAAAAAGTACATTTTATAGTCCAAAAAATACGGTATATTCATGCAGTCACAGGGTGTCTGTCTATCTATCTATCTATCTATCTATCTATCTATCTGTCTGTCTGTCTGTCTATCTATCTATCTATCTATCTGTCTGTCTGTCTGTCTGTCTGTCCATATGTCACAAAGATTATTATTTTACATCAAACTCCAGCTTTAGCCTACATCAACACTTTTTGGATTAAAATTATTGAGGTATAGCTCAGACCAAAGAAATACATTAGGTTGTATGCAATAATGTGAACTGCAACTGGCACACCACTTAAAAATGAATCAGTAGCACTACAATAAGTCTCAGTGTAGGGTTCACACGTCCTTTAACTCTAACTTCAGAAAGATCAATGTTAACTCCCAAAGACAACAGGTTGGTGTTGCCTTCACACACACATCTTTAAATGGTAATGCACAAATAATAGCAACATTTAATATATACAACAAATCTTCATGTCTATTGAACAGGAATAGAGTCCAACTTAACACCTTCCCACCCCCACACCCCCTTTCCCTCAACAAAAACCCATTTGGGGGCTGAAGTCACAAACCACTGAAACTACTTTGGCTCCCATTTCAAGAGTCAAATCTGCAAACAATTGTTTTCAAAGGGCAAGGGGTAAAAAATCTCATGTAAATTTGTGTTGAAACACTATAAATGTTAAGGAAACTGAAAAAAGATAGTGCCAACACTGAAATAAAATCAATACTTTTTATTGGTATACATTAAAAATCAAAGATTAAATAGAAACATATACACCCAATAGGCCAAAGAAGGCAGCTCGCAAACCCAAAGAAAAAACGGGCAAAGGCTCAAGTCAAAATTAATAAATATATAAATAGGAAAGACATAAAATATCATTTAAAAAAAGTTTTAACCTTTTAAAAAGGGAGACAAGAACAAACCACCCCCACATTTTTCACAATTGGGGCTTTTTTCAGTATTCCTTCCCATTTCAAGAGGTGACATCTCTTACAGCTCATGCAATCTCCAAAAATCCCCTTCCGTACTAAGGTCACTCCAACCCCCCCCTCCCAAAAAGACTCTTACTTTCCCAGGGATGAAGGTTCCTAACCGGGAGCCCAGTGTCCCTTTCCCCCGGTTCAGCTTCCCTTTCTCCCCCTTATACCGACTCCAGCCTTGTAATTTTGGGGCTAGAGTCAGCACTTAACCTTCCTACCAGTAAATGTCACCAGAGCATTCGGGAAGGGAAAAGAAAAAGGAAAAGCCCAAGAAACTGTGGGGGAGTAGTTAATTTTAGAACATCAAAGAGGAAGGTAGAAGTTGTGAGAGCAAATAGGTTTTCCCTCCAGTGCAAGGTGGCGGTGGTTTCCAGTACTGTCAGTACATGGAGTGTTGCAGGAAGACTGGCTCACAGGGGAAAAAACTGTGGCCCCCAGGCAGGAGTCCGGCACGGGTTTTTTAGAGAAAGAGAAACAGGAAGCAAAAATAACAAAAGCATATTTAAAAAGGGGAAACATCATAACCAACCCTTCCCCAACTCACGGTATTCTCATTGGAACAAATCGCTCCTCCACAGCTTAACGACACACAATTTTGATAAAACCGGCAAACGTTACAAAAAGGGAATTTAAAGGGGGGCATATCCATTGAAACCATTTAAAACTTGTGGTGGGGAAATCCCTTGAATAGGTTTCAGGCACAACAACAGTTACACTATTATCTCCTCGTTTGGCACCAATCCACAGTCTTATTTATCTCCAAAGCATATTGGGGCTGCAATCCAATGCACACACCTACATCATCCATCAGGTTTCTTCTGGATCTACACTGATGCTGGTATGTGCTTTTCATAGTTTGCAGCTAGAAATCTGAAACAATCAGCTACAGGATATTCATACATTCCCTTGGAGGAACAGTCCATATTTTTAACCCATGTCCCTCTGCCCCACTTTTCTCTTTGAATGTCACTCTTTTTCACATGGGAAATAGATTTGCATTAATAACCTTACTATATTGCTCTAAAAATACATGGCTGGCTCCTAACTATATATTAGACTGCAACTTTAATATTATTTTATCATTTTGTGAAATGTAGAACTTAAAAATGTATATGTGTGATTATATTTATGTTAAAATTTTCATAAAAACTTATTTAAGTGGATCACTATGCATTAAAGATTGGTTTCTTTACACGGTAAACTCTAGGGGCCACATGTATGAACCTGTTTAGCTCTAAATCTCTGGCCAAAAAAGTGAGTCTAAGACCTAAACAGTTTCATACATGTGGCCCTAGGTGTCCCCCTTTGACCATGTTAAAAGTTGGTAAGTATTGGATATGGCAACACCGCCATCTGCCTCAGTCCGCCAGCCTATAAACCCTCAGACCTCAAGGTGCACCGACCCTACAGAACACAATATTTGGGTACAGAATCCCGAATCCCCTAAATGCCAGCAAATGGTGTGGCTGTAAAGCATTAGTGGGCAATGTTTCTGAAAATGGATGCTGGAATGAGTGCATAAAACTATTCAAACGAGATAGCTGTCCTAACTGAACTAGGTAATAATAAAACTGTAGATCTTAATAAACCTATATTTGTGGTATAGTATACTCCTCAATTTAATCATATTAGACATATAGTTAATACATTTACTCAGGGGCGTCGCTAGGGCTGTTTTATTCGGGGCTCGGGCCCCGAATAAAACAGCCTTGCCCCGAGTCTCCCGGGCTCCAGCCGCTGCCGTGGCCTGGAGCACCGACTGGCCCTTTAACTGCATGTGCCCCCCGATGGACGCAACCAGCGGGGGGCTTCTGGGGAGCGAGCGACGCTCCCTGCCCCGCAGACAGTGTCGACCCCAGTTCCGACCAGGGGGGGCCCCGCGGGCCCTCACACGCTGAGGACCCCCGGGGCCCCGGGCCCTCAGCCGCAGCGCCCGCATGACATCACGTCATCGGACGCGCCTGTCCTGGGGCCACACCGTAAAACCGTGCGCCCAGGACTCCCGGGAGGAGGCGGGGCCTAAAAGGGGACGAGCGCGCTCCCCGGGGGAGAAAGGTGATATAAAAAGTTTTATTTTTAAAAGCGTTTACCTCCTCGTCCCCCCAATACTGCGTGGGGCCCTAAAATCCTTTTTGGGGCCCCCTACCCTGCCGTGCCCCCATATCCCTCCTGGGGCCCCTTTAAGGGCGCCTGGGGCCCCCTATCCTGCCTGTGGCCCCCATATCCCTGCCTGGGCCCCCCAGAGCCCTGCCTGTGGCCCCTATAATGGCTCCCTGTGCCCCCTATCCCCTGCCTGGGCCCCCATATCCCTGCCTTTTGCCCCTAAAATGGCTGCCTGTGCCCAAAATGCTGCCGGGCCCCCATACCACTGTCTGTGGCCCCCATATCCCGCCGGCCCCAAAAAATGGTGCCTTCCCCCCATAATCTGCCTGTGGCCCCCATACCATGTCTGTGGCCCCAAAACCCTGCCTTGCCCCTATAAGGCGCCTTGCCCCTATAATCTGCCTGTCCCCAAATGCCTGCCGGGGCCCCCAATACTGCCTTGGCCCCCATATTACTCCCGTGGCCCCCAATCCCGTCTGTCCCCTAAAAGCCTGCCTTGGCCCCCATTACTCCCCGTGCCCCCTTTCCCTTTGTGCCCCTATAATCCCTCCTGTGGCCCCCATATCCCTCCCTGTGGCCTCCATATCCCTGCCTGTCCCCTAAAGCTTGCCTGGCCCCTATAATGCCCCCGGGGCCCCCATACCACTGTCTGGGCCCCCATATCCGCCGTGCCCCAATAATCCTGCCTGTGCCCCTAAATGCCTGCCTGGGCCCCCATAACTGCCTGTGGCCCCATATACGCTGGGCCCCCCATTTCCCCTGTCGTGCCCCTAAAAGCCTCCCTTGGGGCCCCCATATCCCTCCTGGGGCCCCCAACCCCCCGTGGCCCTATAATGCCTGCCTGTCCCCCCTATACTGCCCTGGCCCCCATATCCCTCCTGTGCCCTATAATCCCTGCCGGGGCCCCATATACTCCCCTGGCCCCCATATCCCTTTTTGTCCCCATAAGCCCCTGGGCCCCCATATCCCTCCCTGTGCCCCATATCCCTGCCTGGGGCCCCATAATGTTTCCCTTTTCCCCCAAAGCTCCTGTGGCCCCAAAAAGCCTCCTTTGGGGCCCCCCCAAAACGCCTCCTGTGGCCCCCCAACCCTCCTGTGGCCCCCATAACCCCTGCCGTGGTCCCCATATGCCTGCCTGGGGTCCCCATATGCCTCCCCTTGGCCCCCAACCCGCCGGGCCCCCAAAAAACCCGCCTTCCCCCCAAATACGCCTTCCCCCCCATATACTGCCTGTCCCCCCCCATAACTGCCTGGGGCCCCCCAAATACCTCCGTCCCCTAATCCTCCTTCCCACCCTATATACTCCTTGCCCCCCTAATACTGCCTGTGGCCCCATTACTGTTTTCAGTCCCCATATACCTAACTAAAGGGGACTGCATACCTAAATTAAGGATTTCTGAAAGTAGGATTCTAAAATTTCCAAACCCGGGGACGATATTGGGCCCGGGGAGCAATCAGCAAAGTTGAACCGAGGGAAAAGAAAAGGGAAAGTGAACGACCACAAAAAACTCCCGGTGATCACCAAATGTAACTGCATGAAATCACTTAATTCTGCAAGTCCATACAACTATATCTACCACTACTGGTCACGTATGGGAAAATATGTCTGGGGCCTGGTACACTGATAGTCACATGGGGGGAGTCCTTTTTGGTCAGGTTGGCGATTATTTGCCCCTTAATAGAAATAGTTTGGGCCCCTTGGGTTTTTTGTGGGACTTTTTTATAACAACACTGTCTAAAATTTTGCTCCATTATCGGTTGGGTGTTTTGGGACTGTTTAGGGGATTGTCATAGAAGGTGAAATTCTGAAAAAGTAAATTTGTCATTGGTGATTTTACTTTACGTACTGCTAGGAATGGACGGATTGTTGGAATTGGGAGAAAATTAAATGACAGGAACACAAGGGTTTTTTTTTCTGTAAAAAAAACATCCGCTTCAAAATGAGGGTAAAAATGTCGTGGAACCCACCCTACCCAGAAAAACACAAAGGCTCGACCCCATGTTTTAGGACCCAAAACGCCCCTGCATTTACCTTTATTACATGCATACAAGAAATAATAGATTTTACAGCAGGGTTGCCAAATCTCCTGCTTTGGAACTATTAAAATGTTACAGATAGTAGTAAAACCAACAAGTGTATTGCAAAAAGTTTTATCAAAAACAATATGACAAAATAATGTAAAAACAAAACACAAAAATTACATAAAAAATTTTTGGGAATTTTTTTTGGGAAAAATTTCTACCTATGATCATAAAGTTCCAAATGCCTCTAAGCATTTCTGTCCATGCCATGATAGCCAGGTAACTCATTTAGGAAATTCAGCTTTGAAGACGTAGAAGAATCGCTACGAGGAGGAAGCTGAAGCGCTGCCTCCTCGATAAGGAAGCCTTTTGGATATTCAATTTTAAAAACAATAAACATAAGTCAAAAACCAAATTGTTATTTCATTACCAGGATCTAGTTATTCCTTTTTGTATACGTGTAGATCAAGAGATAATTCTCATTTACTAAGTCTCTATTTGGGGTTGTTTTTTATTGCTACTATAATAGTTGGTAGGTTGCTTGAGCTCTGATGTCTGTGCAAAATTGATTTTCTTTGATTTAACCAATTATGCCATTATAACGTACTGGGCACTTTAAATTGTTTGTGCATGATGTAATGACCACATAAGGCAAGGTGTGTTTTAAATATGATGGTGCATTTATTAGCAATAGGCTATGATTAAGGAATCATGCAGTGCCTGCAACAAGGAAAGATCAGCCTTCTAGATGTAACAGTGGATTGTTTTATACTAAGGAAATAACGTTTAAAATTGTTTTACTTTGATTGTTGGAAACAAATTTCTTCTTAAAACCTTTTGCTTAACCTGGCCATTTGCAGTAAAATGGCATCCATTATGCTATGGGGTTTTTACCTGTGCAGCATACTACTGCCTCATAGCTACATTATGTAAGAGTGGGTGTTTTTATTATCATCAGTTTAGGACACAGTTTAGGACATTTAACATGGGATGTATTTGGTCTCTAAAGGCCAATCCATTTTGGTGTCAGTGACCACATGAACATTTTGGGCAACATATATGAAAACTCTTCAGGTCTAAAACTCACTTTGTTGCCCATGGCAGCCAATCAGAGCTCCCCTCGCATTTTTCCAGAGGACTATAAGAAATTAAAGGGGCACTCTGATTGGTGGCTATGGGAAACAAAGTGAGTTTTAGACCTAGACAGTTTTCATACATGTGACCCTTTGTGTTTTTGCATTGCCTCATTTAGAGAGCCATAAGTTTATTTATGGATGTATCAGTTGTATTGGTTATGGTGTGAAACACGTAATACAGCAAACTCATAGTAGGCATCTGTTATATTCATTAAGGGAACACTCTCCAGCTTCTATCTGCCTCCTCCCATACTCCTTACCATTTGCTGACCATCAATTTGTATACAGACCATCATTCAATGGTGAAGAGAGATAGAATTAGGGTGCTTTCACACAGCGCAGTTTTGGTGCAGCTTGAACTGTGCTCCAGTTATGTGCTTTTATTACTAGCAAGCTTTTTTCACTTATCTAAACTGTTTGGAAAGTGAGTAATCAATTAGTGTGTTTGTATCCACAAGACTTCAAACTCTGTAATTGATTACTTACTTGAAACACCTCTCTGAGCAATTTAGACAACTGAAAGAAGCTTGCTGGTAATAAAGGCAGTTTAATTGAAGTGCAGTTAAAACTGCACCAAAACCACACTATGTGAAAGCACCCTTAGCAGAAGGAGCAATCTAAAACTATTTCTCAGCTGTAGTCTTAGTAAGGGTCTGTTCACACAGGCAGATGAATCATACATATGAGTGATGATCATAAAGATGTCCATCAGCATTTGTTCGCTTTCATTTTGCGCTGATCAGTTTTTGGGAGGGTTTATATGCATGCTAATTTTTGCAAAATTCATGCAAACCACCCCTCCCATAGACATGCATTGTTAGTTGCAGCACATATCTTGTTTATATGGAGAGATGTGCTACCGACAAACAATGATTTACTTGTGAGTAATTGCTCATTTGTCAGGACCCAGTAACACTAGTCTTTAGGGTTTAATAGCCTGACTAAGGCCAAAAGTGTGTCCTTTTAACCTCTGTCTGGCTGTATATAGCAAAACAAGGGACTAGACTATTCCAGCCTGCAGAGTCCAGTAGAAATACTTTGACAATTAAGTATATATATTTTTTACAATAGGACCCTTTGGTTGACGGATGTTGTTGTATGGCATTTGCCACAGGCATTCATTAAATGGATACCTTACCTGCATTAACTGCCAACAGACATTAGATGACCACTTGTAAAAAAAAAAGAAAAAAGTAAACTCTTCACTACATAACATTCAGCCCCTGAGAAAATATGACCTTCTTTATTGTTGCAGCTGGTCAGGGTTCATGTTCTAATATGAAGTTTACGTTGGACAATAAAATCTGAACTTGTAGTTCAGTGGTTGCTGTTTGCAACAAGATTACTTTCTCTGTGAGACATTTTGATAAAAGAGGCCCTGGCTTTGAGGCAATATAAATGGGGAATCTATTCCCCAATGGTCTCCAATGGTTTGCTGAACAATTTGCAGAGGAACAATAATTTCAAATAAAACTAGTGTATTAAGCAAATTGGTGTTAAAGGGGATTCCTCAAGACCCCTAGAAAACAGTTGATGATGGATCAACTTTTTGTTAGCGGCTCATTTTCCCAGCAGTGGCTGCTACAGGCAAATGCAATTTAACATATTTTTATTTAAATGAACAAGCATCTGTGTAATACAGATCTTATGCTGGGAAATCCAATATATAACTATTATTATTTTTTATTTTAAAGGGATTGTCCACCCCATAAGGAAATCAAAGCAGCAGATCCTGAGCCCCCGTAAAATAAAAATAAAAAAGTACTCACCTTCCTCCGGTGCCCGATTTTAGCACCACATCTCTCTGGTCTTGTATTTTTATTATGTATCTTCTAAACGGGGACATCACTGCTACAGCCACTGATTGGCTGCAGTGGTCACGTGCCTCTACCTGCGTAATTGTTCACAGCTGTTCACTTCTGAACTATGATGTAAATTAATGGCATGTGACTACTGCAGTCAATTAACAGTTGTAGCGGTAAAGTCTCCGTTTGGAACTGATTGAATGAAAACAGAAAATGGGGGCCGGAGGAAGGTGAGTGTAAAGAGTTTATTTATTTTATTTTACTGGGGTCCTAAGATCCCACTGCTTTGATTTTCTTACAAGATGGACAACCCATTTAAAGCTCCATTTATTCCAGGGCACTATACATTTGAAAGGGGTATAAATACAAAAGACCAAAGTAAATGCAATACTGTCATTTATAAGCAGTAAAATGGTACAGAGGGAGAGAGAATCCTATCTATAAGGGCTTATAATCTACAAGGGAGGAGGAAGGAGACAGAAGATGAGGGATGGACATGTTTGGATGATAGCTTAAAGGTGGAAGAAAGTCTGATGTGTTGGAGTAATGAGTCCCAGGGTATATGGGATGCACAGAAAAAAATCTTTTAGGTGGGTATGTAAGTAGCTGACAAGAGAAGAGCAGAGAAGGTCTAGTGAGGATCAGAGACTGTGTGAGAGAGACTAAGTCAGAGATGTGAGTGGGGGACAGGTTATGGAGAGTATCATATGTCACTGTTAATTTTAATAACTATGCCTGTTCGGACCGCAGCACAATCCCCTGCCCATGAAGTGCAGTAGAGACCACTTTTGGCCATGATTTGGTGCCTTAATTATGTGTTTTTTTTGTACAAGTCTGAACTCTGTCTGATTCCAGTACCAACTGTGTGGTGATTGACAGGTTCTCCACCACACCCATCTGATTTCTTCTGCTAGCCCTAGTGCTGGGCTGCGGATAATTTAGAGTGATGATTGACAATTGCCTTCACCACTCTTCTTTCTTACCTGCCAGTCTGTGTTCTATGTGGTCTGGATGTCATAGAGCCGGTTCAATCATGCTCTGGACCTGGACTCTAACATTGCTTAAGAAGACCACTTTTTCTCTAGGACATTGCTTGTGATAGGCTCTTGTAGCTTGAGCTGGCATTTCTGATGGGATTATATTGCTTGTATTAATGACCTTTTTGTTGACCTATGTTTTTTGCCGGCTGCTTCTGCGCCATTTTTGCTTTCTCCGGTTTTACCTATTTTTGCCCAACTACTCTTTATTGTGTTTGTCTGTCTTGTTCAGAGTTTCACTTAACCAGTGAAGGGACCATTGTCCAGTTGTTGCTGACCGCTTAGGGTTGGGCTGGCAAGTAGGCAAGGACAGTGTTGGGGGGCTTAGTGCAAGTGCTGTCTGTCTTTCCCTGTCCTATCTTGGTTCTGGGGGCCCTCATAGAAAATAGTTTGAAATTAGTTTTTTGGGCCATTGTATATGAAAGTGAAAGGAAGAGGGATGGGGCAGAGGAGTAAATAAAATATGTTAACCAAGCAGTGGAGTTTAGAATGAATTGGAAGGGAGCAACAGTGTTAGATGGGAGGCTAAAGAGAAGAATGCTGCAAAAGTCTAGATAAGAGATGACGGAGGGCAAGAACCAGCATTTTTTTAAAGTCAAAGTTAAGAAGAGAACAAATGTGAAAAAATGTTTATCAGCTGGAGGTACATATGATTTCTGTATGCCATAATGACATATAATAAGGCATTTGGAAAGCAGTTGTTCACATGACAATTTCTGTAGACTTTTTACTATGTTGTTATAGACTAGCTTCAAATATTTTGAACTAAAAGAATGCAGTGAAAAACAGCAATGAAAATGGCACGAAAGCATATTAAAATGTTTTGTTTATGGAGCCTTAAAAGACCACTACGTTTGTTTCCCGTTACTTTCTAAGAAATTGCTTCTAGATATACAGTAGTGCCAATAATGTTACTTACATGTAGCTGAATATATGATTTCTCACTGCTGCAACTTAGTCATGTGACCTGCACTTTGAATAGCTAAAACACACAGCATGGTTGTGTGACCCAGAAGTGAATCTCTCTATGCATTTCTATTGGAGGTTCAAAGTCAGTCTTATAGGAATGCATAGATACTCCAATGCCCTGTCAGCACTAAAGGCACAGTGTTTTTCAGCTAAATCAGAGGGTCTAACAGAAACTGTTGCATCAGCCAATAATCATGTACGCAACTGTAGGTAAGAACAATTACTGGCACTACAGTGGACCTTAAAGCAATTACTAATGAATTAAAAGGAAAAAAATAGTCCTTTGAAATTATGTTCTTTGAAATTACTTTCTAAGATTTGACTTTCATAATGCACACATATTAAACAAATTGTGTCTATTTAGAATATTTTCATCAAAGTTTCTTTTTATATTTAGCAAAATATATATATATATAAATAATATATATATATATATATATATTATATATAATATATATATATATATATATATATATATATTATATTTGATACACTGGAGATTTTGCAAGTTTCCCCACCTGCAAAGAATGGAGGGGTCTGTAATTTTTATTGTAGGTACACTTCAAATGTGAGCGACAGACTCTAAAAAAAAATCCAGAAAATCACATTGTATGATTTTTAAAAATAATTTTATTGCATGAAATAAGTATTTGATTACCTACCAACCAGCAAGCATTCTGGCTCTGACAGACCTGTTAGATTTTCATTAAAAAACCCTTCTACTCTGCACTCATTACCTGTATTAATTGCACCTGCTTTAACATTCACCCATGTAAAAGGTACCTGTTCACATACTTAATCACACTTCAACCTCTCCACCATGACTAAGACCAAAGAGCTGTCTAGGGCACAAGGGACAAAATTGTAGATTGGAATGGGCTAGAGAACAATAGGCAAGCAGGTTGGTGAGAAAGCAACAACTGTTGGTGCAATTATTAGAAAATGGAAGAAACACATCATGACTGTCAATCTTCCTCAGTATGGGGCTCCATGCAAGATTTTGCCTCATAAGGATGATTCTAATAAAGGTCAGGAATCATCCCAGAACTACACGGGAGAACCTGGTCAATGATTTGAATAGAGCTGGGACCACAGTCTCAAAGATTACCATTAGTAACACACTACGCTGTCATGGATCAAAATCCTGCAGGGCATGCAGGCTCCCCCTGCTCATGCCAGCACTTTCACAGGTCCATTTGAAATTTGCCAATGACCATCTGGATGATCCAGAGGGGGCATGGGAGAAAGTCATGTAGGCAAATGAGACCAAAATAGAACTTTTTGGATGAAGAAGATTAATGAGTACAACCCCAAGAATACCATCCCAAAGATGAGGCATGGGGGTGGGAAAATACTTTGGCAGAGCTTTTCTGCAAAGGGAACAGGGCGACTGCACTGTATTGAAGAGAGAATGAATGTACAAATGTATTGTAAAATTTTGGCCAACAACTTCCTTCCCTCACTAAGAGCATTAAAGATGGGTCATGGCTGGGTCTTCCTGCAGGACAATGACCTGAAACACACATTCAGGGCAACTAAGGTGTGGCTCTGTAAGAAGCATTCAAAGTCCTGGAGTGGTCTAGCCAGTCTGCAGAACTAAACCCAATGCTTGGATGGAGCTGAAACTCAATGAAGCCCAGTGACAGCACTGAAAGACCTGAAACCTGAAAGCTCTGAAGAAAATCGGTATGGAGGAGTGGGTCAAAATGTGCAAACTTGGTCAAGAACTGCAGGAAAGTCTGACCTCTGTAATTATATATATATATATATATATATCTATATATATATATATATATATATATATATATATATAATACTTTTTTTCTTGCTTGTGTAAATATTTATATCTTGTACAAATTTGTGGCAGGTTTGAGATGTGCATGACTTATTTTAGAGGCTATCATACATTGGTGCAGTGTGTTTCATATGTGTATAAGTCCCATGTTATAAAGTTGGAAAAGACAACTCTACTATCCAGAGTAAAGGGAATTTCGGTCCACAAGGACTTTGTTCACATCAGTCACGGAATCCTTTTGGCGTTCATCTGAGCTACAACCAGCGTTACAAGTTTTTCTAATCGCTCAGACGACTTATATGAATAAGGTCCTTGTGGACCGAAATGTCCTTTCCTCCGACTAGAAGAGTTGTCTTTTACAACTTTGTAAACATTTTTGAATAATAAAATTAACATAAAGCACAATCCAATGTGCAGTTGATTCAATGGAAATAGTAGTGTCCTTCAACTTGCACTTGGCTCTGACAAAAATTGTTCTGAGAGTGTCGAACAACCAAACTAAAAAGTCCCAAGTTATAATGGAAAATACAGATCCGTCTAGAATATATTCATCTGTTCATACATGTGTTGAATAATAACGGAGTATGTAGTGCTGGGTCCAGCAAAGCACACAAAAATGATGAGTTGATAGAAATACAAAGAATTTGAGGAGTAAATGGTCCACACAGTGAATACAGTTTGCCAAAATGTTTGTCTCTCCTTTACACTTCAAGATGGTCCCCTCCCTCATAACCCTAAACTTTCACATTACTGCTGCATTATTGGAAAACTACATCCTACAAATCATGTTTATATTCCGAATCTTAACAGAGGATTATCCAGTAAAGAGTTAAACAGAAATATGGATACACAGCTATTATGTTATCTTGCTAAATTGGAATCACCTGCAAGTTGTTCTGTGACTTCCCTTCTTGTTGGGAATGAATAACGAATTGTAATGCTCCCTAATACATAACAAATGGAACACTGTATATGTTTTAATGATCATATACAATTTATGGTACCAGAGTCATGGCTAAGAACCATGCAAAAATGTCTTCAGAAAACCTGTATGCATTATGTGAATAGTCATATTGTATTGTAGTTTATTTCGCTAAATTGCTGTAATGTGTCTGCATGGTTATTGTCTCATTACCCCAAGCAAAAATTACTCACACATTTGAAAGGTACCGTATATTTTGTGTGGTTTGTTTCCCCTTTCCAGATCACATTATGGAAAACTGAACTAACTGGAACTAAAAGAAACCTGGAACTCCAATTTGTGACTCAACTTGATGCAACAAATAAATGGTTTAATAAAAATTTCCTTACAACAAAGTTTTACCGTAGGAACTTACATGCATGGCACACAGCCCTTACTGCATAACACAAAATCCTTACATTCCCATATTATGAAGCTGTAGACACTCCATGTGCTGCCCTTTTGTGCAATTGTATGGCACCAAAAGTAACACAGCACGTAATAGATTTTGGGACTATGTTGTCTTTTACATCGGATTCAGTGAAGAAAAACATCAGCATATGTCTCTATATGGAATCGTAGGGTACACAGATACATTATTTTATAAGGGTGCTATACTACAGATTGAAGAATATCAATCAAAAATATGCTTGAGTGTTTAAAGCTTAACAGTCCTTTGATTACCAAGTTTAATTTCCATGTAAATATCCATTTCATGCTGAAACAAAGCGATAATTGTAGATCTAAAATCCATCAAACTTATTGTATTGTGAAAGTGTTTGTCTCACTAGGACTAATATTGCTCTGGGTAGAATGGACATCCATGAACTACATGGGTGGGAGGCTCTTGTCTACCAGAACAAAAGCTGCCTTGATGTAGCAGCTCTTCATATTGGCTCATAGGAAAGAGTCCACAGTAAGGGCATGTTCACACGGCAGATTTGGCCACGGGTTTCGGCGGCCAAAACCTCATCCAAATCGCGCCCCAAACGCCCCCAGTTCATTGCATGGTTTCCTATGGGAATCCGCTGTGATATTCACACACAACGAGTCTTCAGCGCGGCGGCCGCGCGGTGTTGCCGCGGGTTTCGTCATGGTGAGCGTTTGGGCCGCAATTCTCGGTGCGGTTTTTGCCCTGTCTATTAATTTGCATGGGGGAAAGCCTCGCCACAAACTGCGCACCATCCGCGCCGCGATCGCGCCGCAGAACCGCGTTGGGAGACGCGAGTCTGAGCCAAGGTTTGGATGAGGTTTTGGCCACGGCAACCGTGCCGAAACCTGGCCCAAACCCATGGCGAAATCTGCCGTGTGAACCATGCCTAAGAGACCCACCTCTCTGGCACTCACTTGCCCTAATAGGACATGTAGATAGGAATTATCAGTTGCATCTTAAGTTTGGTTGCACAAACTAACTGGTAACCGATTTATTATTATACCTCAATATTTACATAGCTAATATACTCCAATATAGACTCCAATATAGTCTATGACAATGTACATAGAAATGACTTTTATCTGTGCTTGTCTACATTAGTACGATATGGCAGTATACTGAATTTCAACCAATCATGGTCAAGTTGCCTATCTGTGTTATTGTTTTACGTGAGAAAATGGAGAAAAATACTTCAGAAATGCATAAGAGTGTAAGGGATCTTTCAATGGGTCAATTCCTTTACTTGTTTATACAATATGTATACATTTACTATACATTTTGTGTGACTTCTGGTGTTAAATACAATTACCGCAGTAATTGTTATTTCTTTTATCCCGAGAGTCAGACTTGTAAATATATGCTGCACACTGAAACTAGGCAGAAAATTGCTGTGATAAGGTGCGCTACGAATTTTGGGCTAACAGAAGAGCTTAGCATTGTTTACATAGTGAGCAACAATTTCAGCTTCCTTCTAGCTTTTGGTCTTACCACTCAACACGTTTCCCTGCCTGATGACAGCACTGACAATGGACAGATATGACAAAACCAATCCAATGTTCATAATGTCTGGCAGATGTTATTTTATTCATTTTCATAGGATTACGTTGCCACTGGTCTGCCATAAAGTTATGGATGTTTGAGCTGCTATATGATATATTCTTTTTGTTGTGAAATACTTGTGTTGCTTGTGAATTCACAAAGCTGGAGATACATTGCTTCTTACTTCTATGTTGTGCTGTTTAGTTGGTTTATTTCCTATCACACAAATTGTATCATTAAATCTGTCAGAAAGGTGTTACCCAATTCGGTATGATGGTCCACAGCTTGACAATGTCCCCATCAGTGATTGTACAGAGTCAGTTTGTGCAGTGACACAGCGCATTGAAAACTGCAATTATAAGGGTATGTTCACACAGCTGATTTTGAGGCTGTTTTAGTGCCGTTTTGATGTGGATTCAAGCCCCAAAACTGTGTAAAAATTTACTACAACACACACTCCAGTTCATTTCATTGATTCTATGTAAAAAAAACGTTTATTATTCGTGAGTTTGGTACTGATAACAAGGTGATGTTAATTATTGAGTAGTGATTGAGCGATTACGTTGGCCATCAGACAATCGGAGTTAGTTCGTCCATCATCGCGTCAGGATAGTCGGAATGGTTGATTGTGTAGATTAGTGATAGATGACCATTAATAGTCTATGAGGGAGAGCAACAACACCTTCATTTTATAGACCCAAACAGGGCTGGAGAAGCTCGAATTAACATCCACAACAGTCAAATTGATACGTGCTACATCTTAGGCAACACAAACTTTAGGTTATAATTGCCACAGAAAAAAACTCACACACCATTCAATATCTCTGTCTGTGCAGCCACAGCATGATCATTGAAACCTGCATGACCCACGAAATTAAAAGACAAAAAAAGAAAAAAAAAAAAGAAAAAAAAAAAAAAATAAAAAAAAAAAAAAAAAAAAAAAAAAAAAATAAAAAATAAAAAATAAAAATAAATAAACAAGAAGAAACAATAAAAAAGAAAAATAAAAAAAAAAAAAAAAAAAAAGAAAACGTGCCAGATAGGCAGTTATGTATTTTGTACCATCATGTTACTTGAAAATGGACATTGATTATGCCCTGTTCCCTGGAACGCAGCGTTATGAGCCCCTCAAACCTGCATGCACCCCCAGATTTTAAAATGTGCCGGAGAGAAAGGAATCTTTCAACCACCGATTTTAGTTGAATACTGGACATTGTGCTATACCTGTCCTGTGACCCACAGTTAATGACCATTAGAACCCGTGTGACCGCATCAGACTATAGAAAGGTGCGGTTAAAAGGAGTCTATTTACGTACCACCAGTTTTTGGATTAGTCCGCTGGAACATTGACATAGCTGTCCTGGGATCACAGCATGAGCCCAAACCTGCATGACCTCCAGATGTAAATGTGACACATGGAAAATGGAGTCTGTTGAACCACCATTTTTAGTGTTCATGGACATTGGACTTATACCTGTCCGTGGGGCACTAACAGCTATGGAGCCCCAAACCTGCATGGACCCCAGTTTATAAAGTGCCTGGAAAATGGTAGTCTATTAGATACCACCGCTATTTTAGTCTCAGATGGACATTGGACCCTACCTGTATCTGGACCACAAGCATGGCCCCTAAACACACTGCATGCTACCAAGTTTAAAAAGTGCCGGAAAAAGGAGTCTTTAGCCAAATAAACATTTTAGTTTATCACGGGTCATTGACTAATACTGGTTCCTGGACCGCAGTATGTCTTTTTAAACCTGTCGACCAACAAAAATTAATATGATGCGGGAAATAGGAGTCTTTGTAACCAACCGCTCAATTTTAGTTTCAATGGATCATTTGACATTTTAACTGTCTTGCGGCCTCACAAGCATGAGCACCCATACTGCATTGAACAGATTATATAAAGTGCGGAAAAGGTGTTTCTGTTCATCACCCAATTTTCTTTGTTTCACGGACACATATAATGTGCCCTGTCATGGGCTAGCGCTTGCCCCTCTGTATGAGTTGACAGGTCAATTGAGCTTCACTTGGAAATATGGTGGTTAACGCTACTGTTCCTGCCAGGTGCCCTTTTTCTTGGATTCTTTTTTCATTTTACTCAACGTGCTGGAGGATTTGTCTCTGTTCATTTGTTATCTGTCTGTGACTCAATTACTGTCATGCTCCTCTGGAATAACGTAATTATGGTAAGTATAACCTTGGTACTCCTCCCTTGTATCAAATTCTGAGAATTTTTTTTTACCAGCTATTTTGTCAATGCATAGTTTTTTAGTAGTTATAATTCTGGAAATACACATTTTTTAAAATAGGATGGAATCCCACATGTCTTAGTTTCTCTTTTTTAATTGTTAATTAAATGGTATTGTCTTCAACTAATAGGGTAGTTTTATAGCCTATGTTAAAGATCTTGCTAAAAAAACAAGTCATTTTGCATTATGTGTCCATTATACAGTGTCCTACTTATTCTGTTTCTTGATAGTACGCTCAAACCTTTGAGCCACTACTTGGACATTTGGAAGAACTAATGCTGTTAGAAATATACATTTTTTATTATTAGGACCTTGTAGTATAGCTGCATTTCACTGCAAAATGCCCCCTAATAAATTTCAAAACATGACCATGTGCCACTATTTGGACAATTGTGAAGAACTAATGTCTGTTAGAAACAACTTTTTTTTTGTAATAAGGACCTGTTGTTTTGCTGCATTTCAAAGCTGCATGACCCATGTAGAATAAAATTATATTTAAAATAATAAAAATACTTTCTAGCAGTCCACTGTTAAAAATTGTGAGGAGAGAATGGCCACTTAGACGCCACATGTTTCTGTTCCAAAGGACCATGAATATTGATGTAATCTCCTGGATACATGATGTACACTCTAAAAAATTATTTATATGTGCATCATATGAATTCATCAGCACCAAAGCTTATTAAAAAAATTGTTGAGGGAGGAAATGCCACTTAAAAGCCATCATTTATAGTTCTAAAGTGCAGCCTAAATGATAAACTGTACCTCACTTGTGCGTAATCATGAATCAAAACCAAGTTGACAATGCGCAGAAAAAAACTTTCTAAAGATATAAGTGAGTAATGGAATACGCGGTTGTTGTCATGAGATAAAAACCTTGCTGTCTTTTACAGTCTCCTAAACAGCAAAACCTCAGCACAAATGAAAACTGTTGAGGGGAAAAGAGAGAATTAAAATCTGCTGTTAGGAAATGATATTTTTAAATAAAAAGTTTTCATGTGAGGAACCATGTAGTGTTGTGAAGAGGAATGTGAGAGTAGACCGGCAATAAACTAATCGGTGAACCTCGCTAATTGGGGCTCTACAACCTCTCATCAGAGATTCCATCGCTCCTTATTCATCTTGTGAAAGTTCCGAAACGATCCACAGTAATCTGTGGAAAGGTTGTCAGGATGTTGTGTTGTTTAGTCGTGTATATGACTCCTACAGCTGTGCTGAAGGTTTACAGTATCAAGTTTTCTCATGAGATGATCGGGCTGGCTGCGGCAGGGACCAACACTTACTATGGCGTGTGCTTTTGTAGCTGTAGCAAGGCTCGGGCAGAGCGCTTTCGTCCATTTGGATACCCAGAAGTCTTTTGGGTCCTGGAAAAACACTATACAAAAAACATCGGTGTTGGAGAAGCAGATAGCAGTGAACCATGATTTGTAAGCTGGATCTCTGTGTGTTGTGATATGTGTGCCCGTGCATTTGCTCATTGAGTTTGGGTGAGGTGGGTATATAAAGATTTGCCAGCGGTCACCATTTGGCTTCTGCCACCTTGGACCTGCTGCTGCTGCTTGGTTGCCGCTACGGTACTTTGTGGGGCCACTCTATTCCTGCTGTCAGTTTGTAGATGTTTGTTCCATCCGATGACATTGAATTGGGGGACAGTGATGCAGACGCAGAACAGTTGTCTCATTGGGTTGATCAATCAGAAAAGGGTATCCTATTTGCTTGCATTTTACTCTCTCATATTTCGAGTGGGTGGAAAGGAAAGTTGCAGAGTTTTGTTTTGCAACCGGGGATCCGGAGGGTTGGCCACCCAGTAAACTGGTGTTCGCATTTGTGATGGCTTTATGCGAGGATTCATGCATAGAAGGAAATGGAGGCATCCAAGCACTCGATGTTGAGAGATGGAAGACATTTATTTCGCCAAGCCTCTGGGTCGAGGGGCACTACAAGATAAATGATCTTCCTACATCTTCATCCTCCGCACTTTCAATATTCGCGCCAACTTTTCCAGGCAGGGACGTCGGGTATCGTGGTGTCTAGGATACTCATCCTCCTCATCCGCTTCCCTCCGGCTCACAGCTTTCAACATCAGCCCTGACTTGCCTGAGGATGATGCACCCTGAGAGCTGATGACGCCAAGCTCTCTTGCAATTAGGACCTGGGACCCCGAAAAGACTGCCTAATGAAGACCTGCAGATGAAATTGTGAAAAACTGTAGGGCCCTTGTGGATATTGATGGAGATGAAAGGCATCCTCGTGGAGTCCGCATCTGTCGTCTAGTCTCTCCTCCGTTCGCTGGTGGGACCTGTTGTTTCATGAGTGTCTCAACGATCATTCCAGAACTAAGTTCACCACAATGGCTCTTAGCTACATGGAGGGTACATTGTACCGCACTGAACATTTGGTGGTTCTTCAAAACTGGCAAGAATGGATGCAGAGCTCTTTACCCGCCTCCACTCTCGGTGGCTCACAACAACCCGAGGTCCGCAACTGCTTAATATCAAGGCCATGTAGTCACTTATTCGTACAAGCGTTAAATGGCATGTGCGCTGTGCTGCCACAGCATGATTCGCTGGTAGCGCATGTGTGAGGGTGGTTTCCAGCGTGTTGCGCACGTCAACAATGAGATGGTTGACGGGGAGGCCGCGAGCTACGGCTGGCTAACGCTGCCAGCGGGACGAAGCAGGGTGACGTAAAAGGCTTGGAGTTGTCAAATGCTGGTGATACTTAAAGATTTTCGAGCCATTCACCTCATAGCAGGCATGTACAGAACCGGTGTAGCTACTTTTAAGAAATTTTGGATAACGTTCTAAGGTTCATGATATGGTGCGAGGCATAGGGATGTGCTCACAGGCCGTACCGTTGCATTTTTGTTGAAGGGGTCTGGAAAGCATGATATTTCGAAGGAACGTTGATATCGAACACTAGCCTGTGCCCCTGGCTCATTAAGGTTTCTTGGCACCAGCCAGGCGCTCGGTCTCGTGATGGGAGAGGCACGTCGCGCTAAAGAAGTCTCCTGAGCTTGTGGGTGGAGGACGGGCTGCCAAGACAGAGTATTTTCAACCGCGAACTGCGGGTTTCTCTGGGGCAATTCGTGATTCCCAGAGGATCCTTGGGGGAAAGATCCCTGCACAATCCCTGCGGTTTTGAAGAGCAGTGCGCCGAGCCTTGAGAGCCACCGTCACACCCTGACACATCCAACAGCTATCAACCCCTGTTGAGCTGTCACAGAGAGTATAGCGGCCTTGGCCGTGATTACTTGTACATGTGTCGTTGTGGTCAGATGTGACTTTGCTTCGGGACTTCAAGATGGCAGACATGCGCAGCACATGGAAATTTTAGTTGACACTTGTGGTTTGGGCCAGGGCACGGGAGAGGCTTTTATGGCAAAGAATTGCCTGCTCGGCATCTGGTATTGGGGCAGCGACAAGGGCCATGACAATGGCAGAACACGCTTCTGTGTCCACCTGAAGGATAAAAGGCAACATTTCCAAGGCCAAAAGCCTGGCAATTGCCGTAATCAGGCTTTTGGCTTTGGGATGGTTTGGGTTGAAGTGTTGCTTCTCTGCTCCCAAACCATGGGAAGACAGAAGGCTGGTGCTAGATGGCACTGTAACGAAGGTCGTGTCAGGTTACAGTGCTCTCATAGCAATTGGTTGATGGGGATGGAGAAGGGAGTGGGTAGTGTGGGGTCTTCTTTTGGTGGCGTGTGGTTGCTGGTGGTACTCGGGCTCGACGGTGAGTGGTTGAAGAGGAGGGCTTGATCCCTGATTCATGGTCTATTGAAAGAGATGACTATTGGGTTATGGCTGTGGAAACGCTTTAGGCGGTGTGGTGTGGTCGGTGGTGGTAGGTTTGTGAAGGAAGGAGGCTGGAAGATGACAGAGGGTTGTGACAAGTGGTTGAGAGCCCAGGCGTCTAGTCTGGCCTTTTTTGGTACAATGTGAGTTGCCTCCATATTCTGAACTTTCATGCATTTCGCCTTTGGACAATAGGTTTGCAAATAGAATGTTTTGTTGGTGGGTGAGTATAAGTTATCGCGAGAAGAATCTAGATATGGCTTGCTTCATAACGAAGGCACCTTAGGCTTGAGAGGTCTCGGATGGACCCTTGTTTTTAAAGAACGGCTGATGAAATATGTCGAAGGTTAAACGTAAGTACAGCAGTGTGTCGGGTTGTGTGCTTGACCGTGGTGTTGGCGGCTGACCTGTTATGATCAGCGGACTTCTGCGTAGTTCAGATGCCCTCTACTCCCTTATTTTGAGTGCTGGTGTGACCAGTAACTGACACGATAACCCCTTCGTCATCCTCTCGTCCACTGATGAAGGCGCTCGCAGGCAAATTCTGCTGAATAGACCACGATTTGGTTCTGACAATGTCGTCATACATCAATCATTCAACTGTGGTGACTTTGACGTCTGTCATTCTGCATCCTAGGGAGCTGCGGGCTAGCTTGCAAAGAGGGGACTGCTAAAGGCGTCGCCGAATCGCCCGGGATGTTTTTGCCGATTGACGGCGTCATTTCTCCTCTCTGATGGCATCAGTAACTGTGGCGTCATGAGAAGTGTATAATCTTTCCTCTTATTGCGCCTATCTTGATCTATACTTAACATGCCTGTGATGCTTCACACCAACCGTATTTTGTCATCAAGAGGTCTTATAGAAAAGGGTTTATCCCACAAGTAGTCGGGTACACGAGCTTGCAGAGACATTTGGGCTGCTTCTTTTGCTTGGTTACGGTTTGCTGATGATGCTTTTCGATATGACGACTATCTTTGTTTGGCAACAAGATCTGGTGAGGTTGAGGAGGTTAAGTACTGACTGGATGCAGGTATGATATTAACCACTGGAAGGTCTGATTGGCGACGCCGTTCGTTACTGGATTCACTAGGGCCATGAATAAGCGATGACAGTGCCTGACGGTCCTGCACCTGTCGATTCCGCTGGCATGCGTGTTGTCCGCCAGCACTGGAAGGAGACACCTTTCTAGTACCTCTACACTCCTTGTGTCCTACCCTCCTATGTGCTAATCTTACCACCTGAATTTGCTCCTTGTTCCAATGAAATATAAAAATTTGAGAAGGGTATGGGTAGAGTTTTGGAATAGTCTCATTATTAAATTATGAGGGCATATCCAGCTATTCTCAAATCCCTCAAATAAAATACAAAAATTGCTGGATTCAATTTTTAACTGCTAAAGTAGATTATCAAAACAATGTGGCCCTGCGCAAAAGTACAAAAAAAAAGAAAAAACAATGTATCTGAAAATGTATTCCGGATAATTAAAAGGTATTTTTTGGACACACTTGCAAACTTCACCTGTGGTGTTCAAATAAAATTGCTGTATTCACATTTAAGTGGCAAGGTGCCTCTCAATGTACCAAACGCTGTTGTGTGCCTCAAAGGAAAAATACACGTATCTGTTATGTATTTCGGATAATAAAAGTATTTTTTGGCACCTATCAATTTCACATGTGGTGTAACGTATCTAAAATTGACTGGATTCTATTATTAACTGCACAGGTGGCAATATCAACATTATCTGGACTTGAGGAAAAGTGCAAAAAACACGTATCTGTAATGTATTAGGGTATTAATAGGTGTTTTTTGGCACGTCTATCAATTCACCTGTGGTGACTACAAAATTGCCCTATAGTGAATTTTTTAAAGTTGCATAGTGGGTTTGCCTTCACATGAACAATAGCTGATTAGTGCGCCCAGAAGTGAAAAAACATCGTATCTGTAATTGATATTCGGATAATTAAGAGGTATTTTTTTTGGCAACTATCAATTAACCTGTGGGTTGTATCGCATTACTAGGAATTGCGTAATGTAAGAATTTGAACTTGACAGATGTAGATATATCAAAGACAAATTAAGGAGTGGCCGCTGCGCCAGGAATGTGAAAAAAGACTCAGTTGATCTGATTTTGTATGTCGTGATTATATAAGAAGGTATGTGTTTTGGTACTCTCAACCTTTCAGATTCAGCCTGTGAAGGTTGGGGACTTGAGATCTGATTAAATTGCTGTTTTTTGAGGATGGTGTAAGTGCAAGTTGCCTCATTGGAACTATATGCGTGTAGGTGACCATTAAGTGTGTGATATAATAAAGACACTATAATTCTGATAATGTAGGTCAAAGTCTCTCGGATTTATAAACGGTATTTTTTTGGCACCTATCTATTCGACCTGTGGTTAGAGGCGACTAATCACAATATTTTGTGGGGGGCTCTAATTTGGGGATTCGCCAATTTTTAATCTGCGCAAGGTGGCGTCTATATTTTATCATACAAATTGGACTGTGAGCATAAAGTGCAAATATACTACGTATCTGTTATGGTATTTCTGGATAATAAATAGGGTATTTTTGGCAGTTGACTAAGCGCGCTAATTCATGCCTGTGGTGGATACTGAGCAGAAAAGAGGGCATAGTTGTGAGTTCAGATCTAGTTGTTTTATTGTGCCAATAGGTGCCTCTATAGCTGTATGTATGCTAAACAGTCTTGGTAATGTGTCGTAGAAAAGAGTGTAAAAAAACTCGGAATATTTGTAATGTTATTCGGATAATATAAAGGCATTATTTTGGGCTATCTCTGATGTCAAAATTCACTCATTGTGTTCATACACAATTGCTGTGATTCAATTTTAACTGAAAGGTGGCTTTATCAACAAATCTTGACTGGGCAAAAAGTGCAAAAAAAATCCACGTTTTGTTATGTATTAGGATAATTAAAAGGTATTTTTTAGGCACCTATCAATTCACCTGTGGTAAACTAACAATTGGTGGGATCAATTTTTTAACTGCAAGGTGGCTCTATCATCAAAATCTGGACTGGGCAATTGTGTATAAAATCCACGTTTTCTGTAATGTATTAGGATTATAAACAGGTATTTTTGGCACCTTTCTATTCACCTGTGGTGACTACAAATTGCTGTATTCAAATTTAAGGCAAGGTGCATCAATGAACAAAGCTGTAGTGCGCCACAAAAGTGTAAAAACACGTAATCTGTCTATGTATTCGGATAATAATATGGTTTTGTTTTATCAACTGTCTATTTACCTGTGGTGACTCAAAGAATTGCTGTATTCAATTTAAGTGCAAGGTGCATATTTGAAACAAAAGCTGTAGTGAGAAAATAGTGAATATAAAACACGTATCGGTATATGTATTCGGATTATAAATGGTATTTTTTGCTACTTATAACATGTGTGATACAAAAAAATTTTTTTGTTTTCTGGATTTCTAATTTAACTGCAAGGTGGCTATATCAACAAAAGGATGGTTCTGGCGCAAAATTGAATAAAAGACACCTATCTGATATGTATAACTGATTATAAAAGGGTAGTTTTGAACCTTACAATGAGACCGGCAGTTACTAGATTCTAGGATGTGTATTTATATAAGTTTGGGCTGCCACCATTATCCAGTAATATTTCATTAGAATTACTGTTGTATATTTTAATAGCGTTGCAGTGCAATGTCTACAACTAAGTCTTGGTGTATTTATCCAGTTATTCTTTATAGAGCTTGTCGGGTTCGCACCGGGGACCCCCCCCACCCCCCGCCTCCTTCCGTGAATTTTACAGAGGTAGTTGCTCATTTATAAATTCTCTACCTAACTACATATTATCTTCCAATCTTTAATTATAACTAAGTTGTAAGGTTCACAGCTTAACAAGTTGAGCTTTCTTGTGAGAATTAGTATATTTCGCTGAGCTGTTTGGACTCAGGCAGAGCGACATCCTGCTGTGAGACGCTGTTTGACATGATCTTGAACAGGTAGGGCTGTTCTTGTTATAAATAACATAGGTCATGTGATTTTTCCAGCCAATCGCAACCTTATCTCTTTAACGTCATGACGTCGCACTCAACATATCTCACTGCTCTATTTTGTAAGATGATTGGCTGCCGCCAAATGGACAGGAAGCGCCAAAATTGGTGGGTGGGGGGAGGTGCGTTTCATAATAGTTGTATGACAGATTTTAGACCTAAATTATCGCCATGATCTAATAATTCATCGATTCAACATAAAAAACTGTGCCAATTTCAACTTTGTCGATAATAATCGCTCAACACTAATCTTGAGGTATTTTCTGCAAGTTAGATACCCATAGGAAACAATGGAGAGCTTCGAAACAGCATACATGTTATGTTTTCTAATGCAGTGCTTAGAAACACCCAGGTAATGTGGATCCTCTAGGTCACTGCGAGGTAGATGTAGGCTACTCTGGTTGTTCAGCTGAAGTGCTAGGGACAGGGACAACGGGAACTGAGGTAGAAAGGTAGGAAGAGTCCCGGATAGGTGTAGCCGTAGACGACTGACTGGGTCCCAGGCAGGTAACTGGCAGGTACAATGCAACTAAGCACTGGATAGTCTGGGTTAAACACAGGAATAAATCACTGAATGATTTGGGTAATGCAGCAGTTGGTTGAATCTACAAGGACACAGCAGAACATGAGGGTGTCAGGATTCTAGGATGAACACCAACACACTTACAATGTGGCAAGGGCAGGACGTTCCTTTTGTAACAGGAGGTCACAGGTCAATTAGCAGATAATTGGGGCAATGTCCCTCTAAATATTCAAACAGTGCTGCACGCACACTCTGGGGGGCTCTTGTGCGCGCACAGGATGCCGGGAAGCAAGCAAGGATAGGTGAGCTATTCCTAGCAGCGGCAGCTGCTGCTGTGATCGGGACACTCACTAGAGCAGAGACAAGAGCCCTTAAGCCTCTCCCTCTGAGATAGCTGAGTTCCCCGAAAACAACCTGGGGTAGCCTCCTCCTCGTCGGTATCCCAAGAACTGTCTTCAGAGGAGATGTCTAGCCAGTACAGGAAACTTTCTTGGACGTTGGAAACCAGGAACGAACAGATACGGTAGGTAAGAGTGGTGTGGTGAAACATGGGGAGATCTGAGATGGACTTGTGGTGTCAAGAAGATCCTCTCGGGCTTGAGGCTCCACCAATTGGTACAACTAGATGCCAACTTGCTATGGGTTTGCGGATGGGTGGGCTTTGCACCGGAAACTAGCAAACCCTCTCTGGCTGACTTTGAGGCAGTTTGAAGGCGCAATTGCTAACCAACTGGACAAACTTTCTATCAGATTTTCCATCTCCATCGATAGGAGCATGAAGCTGGAACCATGGGGAAGACCAGGTTGAAAAGAGAGCCAGATGAAGACTTAGCTAAGACTTAAAATGAGATGATTCCCACCGAATGGGTGAAATCCCAACTTAAAGTTGACAGGCGCTGTGTACGCGTTAGCGCACTGGTTCCTTCAGAATCTCCTCATTGATGGAGGAGAAACTCAATGTTTTATCCAGACAAAAGACAGGCAGTCAATACTTGTCTAGCAGAGAGGAGTGGATGACAGTCTCACTGAAGTACCAGAGGTCCAAACAGGATAGAGCAGGAACTTGGACCAAATTGAACAGAATACATAAACTGAGATGATGCGCGGACTGCGCGTGTTCAGGCCCTAAGGAGAAATATGAAGCACCATTACTCCAGGGTGGACCTATCCCACTTGACCATGGCTTGGGGGTTGTACAGATGGTGCAGTCGGGTGGAGTGGTATGGGACAGTTTTTCAGGTAGTGTTGGCACAATGCCACAGTATACACACAAAACAGAATGGTGCCGGCGTGGGTTGTGTTCCTACGTGGGTCAGATGAGCACAATTCACTTCCAGGAGGGAATGCAGGTGCATGGTGAGGTAGACTTGGGGATAGGGGTGAGGTAGACTTGGGGCTGCTAGCAAAGCTTTAACTCTTTCAGTAAAACGTATAGCAGTAGTGTTAAGTTGGTGGGTCACGACCAGCCATCTCATCCTTGATACGCCCAGCAAGGTCCCCCCCAGAACTCTGCAACAAGGGTCTCTTTATTCCAAGCTAGTTCTGAAGCCAATGTGTGGATTCGCCTTGAAAGGAACTGAGTAAAGCAGATGCCACAGAGAGATTGCACCCAGGCTGTTCAAAAGAAATTCTTGTAGATCCCCTGTCAGTGGGTTCCCTCTCTCCCAGAGAGCTGAAGCGCAGGCCAAGGCTTCACCAGAGAGCAGAATGATGATAATGCCACCTTGGCATGATCAGATGGGTACTGGTATGCCAGGTCTCAAAGTGTACACTGGTTTATAAATCCACTACATGTATGGGGATCTCCATAGTAATGGGAAGGCAAAAGCAGATGCAAGCTGAGACTGTTCATGGCCACAGGACGTGGAGCAACTACAGGAACAGGTGCAGGTGCTATTGCAGACACCACATCATCCAGATGAGCGGTAATTGTCTGAAGTTTCTGAAAAAGTTGCTCCAGGTGGATGCCATGACGGGAAACAACAGCTGCAAGATGCTGGATAACTGGTAGAGCCACATCGGTTGGATCCATAGTTATGGTCAGTTTGTACTGTCACGTTTTCTAACCCAGTGGTTAGAAACGGACGGGTAATGTGGATCCTCTGGGCCACAGCGAGTGTAAATGATAGTAAACTCGTGGTGACAGCCAAAGTGCAGGACCTGGACACTGGTAATAGGTAGAGGTAGCAGATCCTAGGTAGGTGTAGCTATAGATGGGTGACCATGGCAGGTACAATGTGAGAAAACAGCAGGAAACTAAGCACTGGATAGCATAGGATTAACACAGGAAATCAATGTAGATACTGGTAACACAGGGGTTAACTCAGCAAGAGCACAACAGACAGGGGTCAGGATTCTAGGATGAACACCAAGGAACTGACAATGAGGCAAGGGCAGAAAGCTCCTTTTGTAACAGGAGGTCACAGGTCAATTAGCAGGTAATTGGGACACTGTCCCTTTAAATATTCAAACAGTGCCATGTGCATGCACTAGGGGGCACTTATGCATGCACAGAATGCCAGGGAGGAGCAGTGAGGATAGGTGAGCCACACCTAGCAGCAGCAGCTGCTGCCGTGACCAGGATGTATATGCTTACAGAAGCAGTGGGAACCACGGAGGAGACGGAGGCATGAAAATGTCTGTGGTCCAGGGCACAGACTGCGGCATGATCCGTAACAGTCCAAAATGCCTCACAGAAAGTGTGCTGTCTTTTTGATGTAGGTTTTTATGCAGACCTTTGCCCAAAAACCACTCTGGAAAAAATTAGTATGGATGTTTCAGAAAAAATTGCGCTGAAAAACCGCATCGAGAAAACCACATCAAATCCTCATCAAAAACTCATCTAAAAACTGCAACATATGAGGTGGTTTTCAGACAAGTTAAAATAAAACTTAACTTCCAAAACAGCCGTGTGAACATACCCTTACACCCACCTGACAAATTCAGTAATGCATTCCTACAAGGAATAACAGAAACAGCACAGGATAGAGTTAAAGGTAAGAGGAATCACTACATTGATTCATCTTACCTCAGTCCTGTTTTCTTGGTTTCATTTTGAATTCAGGGGCGTGTTTACTGGCTTCTACTAGGCTGCAGTAGAAGCCAGATCTTTGGCTATAGTAACCAGTGCTGTCAGCCTATCAGGAACGATTAAACAGCTTTGTAGCTATAGCGACCTGAGGAGCTGATGCAGCCCATACAAGAGGGGATATCTAGGACTAGGTAGGATACTGTTAATGGACGCATATTGCAAAGTGACTTGTTTTTGCAAGATCTTTAACATAAAAAGCAATCCTTGTAGTGAGACAACCCCTTTAAGGGGAGTTCACACAACGAGTTTAGACGCTGATTCTGGGCATGGATTCTTTATCCAGAATCAGCTTCCTAACACAGTTTAAAGTTTTTTTACACTGTACCCTATGTAAAAACAGTGGCATCATTTAGACGACACTGATTTTACACAAGTATTATAGGCGCGATATGTTAATTCTTTGACGTGTTACGCACTGATAATAATAAGTATATAAGGCAGAAAGCTGCTTCAGAGAGTCCAAGTCATTTTCTTGCTGAAATTTCGCTCTGGCAATCACGGAATTTTCAAAGAGGAAACAACACTTTTTTCACTGCTGAACACCCCATTATAAGAGAAGATGCTCTAGAATTCTTATTTTAAAGGGAACACAAATATTTACTAAAACAGACATGTCTGGATATGTCACAGGTCCTCTTTAAAACAAATAATATATTTAGATACCTCTTGCACTTCTGAATTGTCGAAGGATAGACATCACAAGACCTCTTATGGTATCCTCCGGTACTTGACACCAGCATGAGTGCAAAAGATCCTTTAAGTCTTGTGAGCTACAAGGTGGGGCTTCCATAGATCAGACTTTTCCTGGACATCCTATTGATAAAGCCGCATTTACATCATGTTTCAACTTAACTAACATTGGTATACGGTATGTTAGAATACCATGAAAAAGGTTTTCTGATGTGAACCATGGTAGGGTTCTGTAGACCAAATATAGACTCTTTCGACTACTTTTGGTCTATTTCACATCGGTATAGATTTCATGTGCAGAACACAAAAGTGTGGTAAATAATGCTTTTGTCTCCCACACTTTAAACATATACCTACATATACTCTAGCCTAATTGCATTCAGCCATTCATATTATGTAAAAGAAAACATTTTTTTAGACCACCTTCTTCTGTTGCTCCATGGCACTGACACTCAAGTGCCCATTGTAGATGCCTGAGATGGTAAAAAGGGGTCAACATAGGTTCTTGTATTGTTCCCGACTATATGGGACAATACAAAGCTGTGACACACTGTATTTTGTAATATAGTCAGCTTTAACTTTTTAAGCAATTTGTGCTGCTATTCTGTGTAATCAGACAAGATGGGCTAACTTTAATTCTCCTTGTGTATTAGTAAGCTAGGTACTCCTCCCTGCATTTTGGGAACACCTAAGACATTTGAGATGCTTTCACCTAGACTTCTAGCCATCAAAATATGAATAGTCAAAATCATTAAGATCCTTATGATAAAGAAGTGCATAGAAATAAATTCCTATATTCCAAGTAAACCCCCTAAACTCAACTTCAAGGAAAAAATTAGTGCTGCATTCTACAGCCAAATATCTATAGAGATTAAAGCAGTTCATTGAGTTGAATTTCTAATGAAAAATTATTTTTATATATTCTATTTTTTTATATTTTTCCTTACAAAATACTTTGTTTTTTACTTGAATACTGTACGTTAATTTTCATTAATCAAAATGTAGGTCTGTGGGTCAGCCTTTATTCTACATACGACAATAGCCGGTACAACAAAGTTCTCACTGGGACTTTAGGTGCGCCAAGCAAGATCACTTACATAGTTTCTATTCACTGATATGCTCTTCTAATAGCTTTTATTTTATTTCTAACCTCCTGTGATGTGTTAGTAATCACTGATAATACTATGATAACTCCGTAAATACATAATTGAGAACGGGACTTATAGTAGATGCTGTATTGGTTTAATTAATTTATATTATTTCATTGAATATGATTTTTATGTGACGTCATTTTATATTAATTTTTGTTATACAATTTTATATTATATTAGATTATTTAATTGTATATATGTTTATAATAAAGTTAGATTTCTTTTTTACTTTAGTGGTATTATCAAGGAAGTAATCAATACTCTTTACCCCAAGGGTGCTTTCACACAATGCGTTTTTGATGCATGTGTTGGTGCATTTTTTTACACGTTTTTTGTGCAGCAATGTACAGCATTAATTGCTGTGCCTTCCTGCACAAAAACGCATCAAAAAACGTGTGAAATTACCCTAATGGCAATTGCAGTTTGTCTAGGACAACTTTGCTCTCAGCCACACTATGAATTTGGTCTTGTAATGACATTTTGTGGCAAGTTTTGGCATGACACATTCATAAATGTGTCTAATCGGATTAAACTGACGTGACATGCCCCCGTTGAATTGGCACATTCAAAAGTGTCAGGTCTGTCGCACAATGCACCAGATTTTGGCATATGACTATATTTACTATTTTGCCATAGGCAAACTTAAACTCTATCAGTTTTCAATCTATAAAGCACTAAAATGTAACTTTTATTATGTATAACACTTAAAGGAGTTGTCTCATTAACAGCTTTCAGCCTCTGTCTGTGAATGGGAGTTGAATTGAGGGGCGTGCTAGCTTGTCTGCCTCTTCTCCTCCCTCTTCCCCCCTCCCCTCAGCACACAGGCAGCTATCCACCAGTAACTTCTATACAGCAGGGGGAGGGGCGAGGGGGTTTGATGCCAGAGTTAACCCTGTGTGCCTGCCTAGAGAGGTCTATGATTGCTAATAGCAGAGGGGATGCAAGTGTTCCTATACCCTCTGCTTAGCTTACATATCTCGACATCTCCAGCAACAGCAAACAAACCCTCTTAGCACAGACACAGGGAAGCTGCAAAGTGTTACTCAGGATGTGTCCCTAGAACAGCACAGCATGAACTGTTCACAAGCCTCCCTGATCTGTATAGTATTATTATAGTTACAGCTCCACAGACATATCATGATTATAGTAACACACAGGGTCACTGCTGTCACATCTATCTGTGTAGAGAGCAGGAGGAAGCAGGCACACACAGGGTTAATCCAGGCAGCACGGACATAGAAGCCAGAGTCCTCCCTCCCCCCTCCCTGCACTACAGAAGCATTCTGTGCTGGAGGGGCTCTCTGCTCCGACCTGTAGTGAGTCATACAGACCTGACAGCCAGTAAGATAAGGATCAACAGGTCTGCTGCTATAGAAACTTGAGAAGCTGATGTAGTAATACTAACATGGCTAGCTCAAAATCAGTAGGACATTTGTAATGAACATATATTGCAAAGCTGCTTGTTTTTTAAAGATCTTTTAATTAAAACCCAATCATTGTAGCGAGACAACCCCTTTAACCTCGATACACATTATTTAAAAACCTGATTTCTAACCTCTCAATTTGTCCTTTTCTAATTGTGAAGGAATAGCTCCTTTTCTATTATCAAGTCTGGTGGAGCACCACCTATTAGCAGGGAAACCCTATATATACAGTGATTTGCTAACTCCAAAAAGGAATCCAAAGCATCTTACTTGGGCAGTCATCTCTAATCTAATGGTCATGAAACACATAAGGTTTCCTTATGAGACCCTCTGCAGCAGGTAACACAGTAGAAAAAGGTAGGAAATCACAAATTAAAATGTAATGCCTGACCTCCCCAACATGTTTCACCAGCTAACTGGCTTCATCAGGGGATAGAGGTCCAGTCCCATGTGGTCTAGCTCATTTCCTTTTATATGATCTTAGGTACACACCCTATTCAGGTGCTCACCAATTGGCCACCAGAGATTCAACAATACCCATTCCCCCTTTTTCTCTCCTGCATGCATACTGATACTATTTACTGCTGCTGCATTCTTATAAACAACATTCCTCAAGCAAATTCACCATCTCCATAGCAGGCTTCCGCCCTATCTTACCATGCCACCCACGCACCCACGGACATTTCTGCCCTAACTGTGACGGACTTCCGTCCAACTTCTCTCACATTACTGCGTCTGCGCGGCTCACCTAGAACGAACTAAGCGGAATATGTATTACATTCTACAGCACACTGACAACTTTGTCCCTTCCCATAAACCCTTTCCCCTCTATGTCTAATATGCATATTCATTGGGAATACGTACTCCATTATACGGTACACTGCTATCTTTGCCCCTTTCCATAAACCTCTTCCCCTCTGTATCTAATATGCATATTTATTTTAATAAAGCTTCGGGCCTTATGATATTCCCGCTCCCCCTACCGCAGTTTAACCTCCCACTTTCCCCACTAAATATTCTTTCTTACAGGTCTCAGCTAGTTACCTGAATCATTACGCTACAATAGAAATGTGCAAGATTGCTAGTACAGTCATGCTCTATTGAACTTGCATAGGCCAGCATAAAATGTACGTAATAAGTAGAAATAATAAATGTATACATAAATAGATGGTAATTTATTGGACTGGCCCACCGAGGAGTTGTAGAAACCCCTGGTAGGCCCCGAGTTCCAGTGGCGGAACTACTACCACCACCACAGGGGGCACCGCCGCATCCTATCTCAGAATGCCCAGGCCCTCTGCCCCGAGCATTCAGAGGCAAATGCTCTGTTCTTTAGCCTGGTAAGTCTGAGGCCTTAAGCCTACCAGGTGTTGGCCTATAGTGCTGGCATAGGCGGCGCAATGACATCACATCATCAGGCCACCTATGCCGGACTGCATTTGAAGCTCACCTGCTTCTTCTTGCGTTGGGGGAATGGGAGATAGGTGTGTTTATTTTTTTTACTATGAATAATGAGACCCTACCTACCGCCTACCTGCGGCCCACCTACCTAACTGGGGCCCACCTACAACCTACCTAACTGGGGCCCACCTATTGCCTACCTAACGGAGGACCACCTACTTACCTATGTACCACTTACCTACTTGAGACCCACCTACACATACCTACATGGGGCCCACCTATCACCTATCTACCTGGGGCTCACCTACCTAAAACCTGCCTACCTGTGGCCCACCTACAACCTAGCTAACTGGGGCCCAACTACCATCAACCTATCTGGGGTCTGCTTATCTACCTGGGGGCTGTTTACCTCCTTACCTACTTATTTACATGGGGCTTACTAACCTACCTACCTTGGGCCTACCCACCAACCTGCTCACCTACCTGGTCCTACCTGGCCTGTACAAACTCCCAGGGTTGGGAGAGTGTTCCAACCCTGGGAAGTTTGTACAGAGGTGGAAATAGGTAAAGAGTTTCTGGAAAAGTGAGAATTTTAAGATATTTTTGTGTAAATTCTGCAAGGGATGAGTGGGGATGCAGTTGTCATGGCTAGTGTTGAGCGATTATTATCGACAAAGTTGAAATCGGCACGGTATTTACGTTGATCAGATTTTTTAGATCACGCGATAATTTAGGTTAAAATCTGTGCATAATCTATTATTATCGCGCCATTTTCGGCGCTTCCTGTCATTTTGGCGGCCAGCAAATCAGCTTACAGAATAGATCAGGGTGAGATGTGTATGCGACGTCAAGACTGGATTGTATGGTTGCGATTGGCTTTGGGAAAAAACACATGACCTCGTATTAAAATAGAACAGCCCTTTCTGTTCATGATCAGTGTGTGTCAGCGTCTCCTAGCAGTAGGACGTGCGCTCTGCCTCTGTCCAAACAGCTCAGCAAACAGCTAAGCAAAATTATTCTATTTTTTCACAGAGAAAGCTCTACTTTTAGCTGTGATCCTTAGAAGTTAGTTAGATCAGAGATTTGCAGATTTTAGGTAGTTAGGCAGAGAATTTTAAAGGAGCATCTACCGCTGTAAAGTTACGGGGGGCAGCGGGGGAGGGGACCCCCGCGGGCGAACACAGACAAGCTCTATAAAGTATACTGGATATTGTACAGCCAAAACTTTGTTTAGACATTGCATTGCCTTATATTAGGATACAGGTCTTTTCTAGAAAATCCCGGTCAATTTGTTAGGTGCAAAACCCCCACTTTTATTATCAGTAAAAAAATTTTTCAGAAAAGGTTCTTTTTCAATTTGCCCAGTCCCCCCTTTTTTTGATATAGCCACCTTGCAGAAAATTTGAAAAACAGAAATTTTTGTAGTCCCCCACAGTTGATAGGTGCCAAAAAATACCTTTTATTATCCCGTATAAAATTTCAGATACATTTTTTTTTCATTTGGGCCGCAGCCCAGCTGTTTTTGAAAAGAGCCACCTTGCAGAAAAAATTTGAATCCAGAAAACTTTGAAATCACGCGGGGTGTACTAAATAGGGCCAAAAATCCCTTTCAATATCCCGTATACATTTCAGACAGGTGTTTTTTTCATTTTGGGGGTCAGCCCAAAGCTTTGTTGAAGATCACTTTGCAGTTAAATTTGAAAAAAGAAATTTTGTAGTCCCAAAAGGTTTTTATAGGGCCAAAAAAAACCTTTTTTATCCCGTAAACATTTCAGATACGTTTTTTTTCCCATTTTGGGGCGCAGGCCACGTTTTTTGATAGAGCTACTGTGCAGTTAAATTTGAATACAGAAATTTTTTTGGTATTTCCACCACAGGTGAATTGAAGGTGCCAAAAAAAACCTTTATTACCTGTATACATTTCAGACAGGTTTTTTTTTCCCACTTTTGGTCAGTCAAACTTTGTTCATAGAGCACTTTGCATTTAAAATTTTTGAATACAGCAATTTAGTAGTCACCACATTTAAATTTGGATAGGGGGCCAAAAAAATTACCTTTTATTACCCCCTATACATTTCAGCCCGGTGTTTTTTTCACTTTTGGTCAGTCAACTTTGTTGATAGATCCGTTTTTGCAAAAAAATTTTGAATACACAATTTTTTTAAGTCACCACATAAATTTAAAAGGGTCCCAAAAAAAAAAACCTTTATTTATCCCGAATACATTTCAGACAGGTTTTTTTCACATTTGGTCATAAACTTTGTTGATAGATCTACTTTGCAGTTAAATTGAATACAGCAATTTTGTAGTCACTACAGGTGAATTAAAAGGGTGGAAAAAAAATCCCTTTTTAAATCCGAATACATTTCAGATACTTTTTTTTTTTCATTTTGGCCCAGGCCATTTTTGTTGATAGATTACTTTGCAGTTAAATTTAAATCCCCCAATTTTTTTTTGTTTTGGGGGATTTGAGAATAGCTGTAAATTTGCCGTTTTTTAATAAAAACCTTTCCCCAAAACCCTTCCTACCTTCCCAAATTTTTTATATTTCTGAACATGGAGCAAAAATTCAGGGGGTAAGCAGCAAAGGGGGGGTGGGAAACATGGAGGTAGGGGGACAAGAGAAGGTGCCCCCTTCCAGTGCGGGCGATAACACGCATGCCAGCGGGGGGCAGTTGCAGGCCCGCGGGCCCTGTCACGCGGGGCGGGCCCCGGGAAAAATCTCAGTAACGAACAGCGCCCGCCAATCTGCCCTTCAGGGGTTTAATTTGCAACCTGCATCCAGCATCTTACCTCCTCGTCCCCCATCACGGCCCCAAAAGTCGTCCAAACAGCATCATCAGCATCCGTCCAACATAAACAGCCCCCAAAGTCAACCCGTGTACCCACCACTGTGGGTAATCCGTTTTCTTTAAACCTCTTTTAAAGACAAAAAAGCGGTTTGGGGGCAGGGAAAGGGAAGTTTTAAAAATCAAGGGGGCCAAAGAGGTTGATTTTTTTCGCTCGACCCCCCGTTACTGAAAGCCCTCAGAGGAAAGGAAAAAGGAAGCCGGCCCAAACGGGAAAAATCCTGGGGGGTCGGGAACGCCTTGCAGGTCCCCCCTTACCCTTTTAGCCCGCAGCTCCTGGATGCCGAATGGCAGGACGCGAAGTCACCTGGGGGTTGATTTAGATGATGATAGACATTCTGGATCCAACATGGTCTTTTTTAGCAGAATTTGTTGGGGAGCCCCTTCAAACACTGGGCGAGGAGGAAAAACCCATGGGGTTTGTGTCAAACGGGTCCCCCCTCAAAAAGGGGGAGGGCGGTCCAAAAAGTCCCTGATATGATTCCCCCCAGCCCCGGGCAGCCAAACCCTGCTCCTCGCTTTTTCGCCGCAAAAAGGTCCAGGCCCCAAGCCTGGCCCTTTTTTTGAGCAAGCCTCTGAATTTACCCAACATGCATATGCCGCCTTTGTCGTAAAAGCATAAGTAAGGGAAGAACCTTAGGTGGTTAACCACCACCAACAAGTTCCCAATCACATGCAGCCCAATGCAAAGGGGTTTGAAAAGGAAAGGCCCAAAACTTGGGCCCCAAAAAAAGGGCCCCAAACCCCCCCGGGGGGTCCAACCACTGTCCAAAACCCTTTGTCCCGCCCCCTCCTCCTCCCCCCGCCAAACCCCCAAAGCGTTCCTCAGCGCCCCTGTCCCCTCAGAGTCAAAACAGGGGTCACCTCTCTTCACCCCACCTTTGCCCCGAGTACCACCACACCACCAGAACCCATCCTACCCCCTCTCCTCCTGCCAGTTTGATTTTCCTGGGACGCTTAAAAGCAGCCATCCCCAGCAGCCACCTTCTGTCTTCCAGGTTTTGGGGCAAAGAAAACACTTTTAACCCAAACCATCCCCAAAACCCAAAAACCTGAATGGGCGGCAAGGGCCGGGTTTTGGCCTTTGGAAATTTTCCCTTCCCCGGCTGGGGGGACAAGAGGGGTTTCCGCCACGTCTTTGGCCCCTTGCCGGGCCCCCAATACCAGTTTGCCGAGCGGGGAATTTCTTTGCCAGAAAAAACGCCGGGCCCCGGGCCCAAACCCAACTTGTCATCTAAAATTTAAAGTGCGTTGTCTGCATCTGGTGCCCGGGGAAAAAAGGAAAACCATCTGCCCCACCGAAAACATGGATTTGTAACAGGGCCCAAAGGCCTTTTTATCTCTGTGACAGCTAAATGGGGTGAGCTGGGGGGAAAGGGGCCGGGGTGCCCGGTGGCTCTCGGGTCGGCCCACGCTCTTTAAAAACCGCGGGGAAATGGTGCAGGGTTTTTTTCCCCCAAGGTCCTTGGGGGGCCCAATCACGTGCCCAAAAAAAACCGGCCTTGTTAAAATTTAAATTCGTCTTGGAGACCGTCCAAACCCACGGGTCAGGAGGGGGGACGGCTCCCCCCCAACGGGGACCGGCGTTTGACCCTGGGTGAAAAGACCCTTGTGCCCGGGGAAGGGTTGGGTGCGAAAACGGGCAAAAACCCTGCTGGCCCCCCTTTAAAAGATCGGTGGGGCGGGAAAAAATTTTTCCCCCCCCCTTCCCTGGCACTTGTCATGAACCTTGTGTCCAAAAATTTTTCCTAAAGAGCTCCCCGGGTTTCGGGACTGCCTGCTGGGGAAGGGGCTCAAAGTCTAATTTCCCCTTTTCCGCCGTTCAAAACCTGTTTTGTCCCCCCCTGGCGGCGTTGCAGGGGTCAGTTTGGGGCCCCCCCGTAAAACCTTTTCTCATTGTTGACGGGGGAAAACACACGGGGAATTTCCCCACCCCCCACATGCTCCAGCGATTGGGGGTTGCAGCGCAATGCCATTCGCAGTACAAAAAGTGACACAGGGGCCTGACAACCCGCGGGGGGGACCCTTGGGGGTTTGGGAAAAAACCGAAGTGGGGCCAGGTAAAAGAGCTTTTGCAACCATCCCTTCCCAGGTTTGAAAAAGCCCCCAAAATTTGGTAAGTGGGGGAAAATCCCCTTGTCAGCATGAGCAGTGGGGGTTGTTCTTAGTTTGGGGAACGATGGGTTGGACCTCTGAAAAAACAGGTCCAGCCAGGCGGAGGAGGGACGGACACAGAGCGGAAAACGGAGCCTTTTCTCCGCCCAAAACCACAAGGCCCAACAATTTAAAAAATTTTTTCATGGGTTTTCCCATTAGGCGTGGTTGGGGGTCCGGGGTATTCCCAAGGTGGGGGATCAGTTCTGGGGTGCTTTTAAACTCGGGCAAGCAGGGCTGTTTTGAAGCTTCCCGGAGGAAGCGGAGGAGGAGGGGGGAGGAATTCCTAGACACCGACGTTCCCGGCCCCCCCCTTCCCCTGGAAAGGGGTTTGGGGCGGGGAAATTTTGAGGGGGAGGAGGAAGATGGGAAAAGATAAAGTTTGTAGCCCCCCTCGACTCAGGGGGTTTGGGGAAAAGAAAAGGCTCCATCTCTCAAATGTGTGTTTGGTTGTTTCTTTCCTCGAAAAAGATCCTCGCATTAAGGCCCTTAAAAATTTGAACAACAGTTACTGGGGGGCCCACCCCCCCGGATCCCCGAGTACAAAACAAAAATCACCCACTTTCCCTTCCACCCACCCAAAAAAGAGAGTAAAATGCGGGAAAATGGAGCCCTTGCTGATTGACAACGGGGAACATCAGTTGCGTTTGCTTCACTTTCCCCCAAATGCCGGGTGGAAAAATTATCAGCGACGTGACGCATTTGAGTCCCAAGTAGCCGTAGCGGAAGCAACGCGGGCGGGGTAAGGTGGAAAAGAACCCTTTAAGGGGTAAACCCCCGGGGAAATTTTTTTTATTTCCCAACCCCCCAACGAATGCAATGAAAGGGCCCCAAAATCCAAACACATAGACCACTTAAGATCATGGTCACGACTATTTTGGTTTAAACCCGATTTTTTTGTATGTTTTTTCCGGACCCAAAAAAGGACTTCGGGTACCCAAAAAATGGTTTGAAGGGCCCCGAGCCCCGCCCCGCCCGCCCTTAGAGGTGTTTTTCCCTCCCCAGAAAGCCCAGCGAATATCTGGGGCGGGAACTTTCGCACAGTGGAGGAGCATTAAACAAAAATGCACCCGTCTTTCCCGAAAAAATGGGGATTTTTTTTGACTTTAAACAAGATGAATACCCATGGATCTCTGATGGGTTTTTGGCCCCCAATTCCCGGGGTCACCGATTATTTTCCCGGGTCAAATTCCCCATTCCTCTTAAAAACAAAAAATGGCCTTTTTAAAAAACTTTTTTTTAAAAATTTGAAAATTTTTACTGAAAATTTTTTTTCTCTTTTCCCAAAAACAGTTCATTTTGGGGTTTTTTGCTGTGAGGAAAACAAAAAAAAGGGAAAACCCAAGGTTTTCACGAAAACCCTTTATTCCTTTTTTACCCCTTTTTAATTTTTAAAAAGGGTTCCCCCGAAATTGTCAAGGGTTTTTTGGGGCTTTTTGCGTGAAAATACGCATAATTTTGGCCCTTTTGGGAAAACGGGAAATTGGTTTTTTAAAAGTGGCATTTCTCCCCAAAATTTTTTAAATAGTGGCGGGGAAAAAGTCTTTATTTAAAATTTTTTTGGGGTTTTTTTGTTGCGTGGATACAGCAAAAAAACTTGGCCCTTTGGAACGAAATGGGGTTTTTTAAAGTGGCATTTCTCCCTCAAAATTTTTTTAATAGGGGGCGGGAGAAGTAATATTTATAATTTTTTTGGGGTCATGTTGTGTGGATACAGCAATAATCATGGCCCCTTTGGAAAAAAATGTGGTTTCTAAGGGCCCAATTTCTCCCCAAAATTTTTTAACAGTGGTTTGGGGGAATTATTTTTAAAAATTTTTTAGGTCATGCTGTTTTTGGAAAACAGCATACACAGGTCCTAAAATAACATTTTTTTTTTTTTTAACAAAACCATTTGCTTTTTCACAATTGCCCCAAAGGGGGCTCAAGGGCCCATGTTTTTAAAATTTTTTGGGGGCTTTTTTGCTTGACATCCAAAGCATGCTACGGGTTCTTTTTAAAAAAAAAATGTTGTTTTAACGGGGACATTTGTTTTTTTCACAATTGTCCAAAGGGGCCCTCCAAGGGTCAGCTTTAATTTTTGGGGGTTTTTTGGCTGTGAAAAGCAGCTTTTACTACGGGCCCTTTTATAAAAAAATGTTGTTTCTAACAGACATTTTTTTCTTCACAATTGTCCAAAGGGGCCAAAAGGGGCCCCATGCTTTGTTTTTTTGGGGCATTTTGCTGTGAATGCAGCTAACAAAAGGTTTTTTTAAAAAAAAAAATGTTGTTTCTAACAGACTTTTGTTTTTCCCAACATTGTCAAAAAGTGGCTCATGGGTCATTTTTTGAATTTTTGGGGGCATTTTGCTGTGACATGCAGCTATACAAGGTCCTATTATAAAAAATGTTTTTCAACGACATTTGTTCTTCACAATTGCAAGAGTGGTCAAGGGTGATGGTGTGTCGAAACAGGAATAAGTGGGAAAAACCCAATATTGAAAAAATGATTTGTTTTTGAAAGTCTTTAACAAGCTTCAACCCCTGTATTGAACAACCCATTTAAACAATTAAAAAAGAGAAACAAGACAGGGGGGGGTTTTCCATCCTATTTAAAAATTTTTTTTTCTAAAATTTAAAAACTACTAAAAATTTGCAGTCAAAATAGCGGGTAAAAAATTCCTGAATTTTTAAAAGGGGGTACGGAAAACTTGACCCATTAGGCTATTCAGGGGGAATGGAATGGGCCGGAAGAGAACAAAAAACCCGAGAAAATTTCCCTCCAGCCCGTTGAAAAAAGGGGAAAAAAGAATGGAAAAAAAAGGGCCCCTGGGGGGAAAGGAGCGTTAACCACCAGTTTTTCCAAGGAAATTCAATTGGTCCGCTGAAGGTTTAGGGGTATGCTGGGGGCCAAGGAAGGGTTAGTCAAGCCCTAAAAACTAAAATGTTGTTTGAAAGACCCCTTTTTCCGGCATTTTTTAATCTGGGTCATGGGGTTTTGGGGGTTTCATGCTGGGCCCCAGGACGGTATGTAAATGTCCAGTAAAACAAAAATGGGGGTTTGAAAGACTCCTTTTTCGGAATTTTTAATCGGGGGGTCATGCAGGTTTGGGTCATGCTGTGGCCCGGACAGGTATAGTAAATGCCGTGAAACTAAAATGGGGGTTCAAAGACTCTTTTCCCGGCACTTTTTTTTTGGGGTCAGACAGTTTTAAAAGGTCACTGCTGTCCGGGGACGGTATAGTAATGTCCAGGAATTAAATGTTTTTTGAAAGACCCCTTTTTCTGGCCTTTTTTAATCTGGGGGTCATGAGGTTTGGGGCTCATGCGTGCCCGGACAGGTTAGTCAATTGTCCATAAACAAAATGGGGTTTGAAAAAACTCCTTTTTCCGGCATTTTTTAATTGGGGATGGGGTTTTCTT